>BCLH01001453.1:0-29514 GCA_001602315.1 Zoysia pacifica | reverse complement strand
GAGAGAGAGAGAGAGAGAGAGAGAGAGAGAGAGAGAGAGAGAGAAGGGGAGGGGAGAGGCGGCTGGTGACTGGTGGCCTGGGCACGATAGAGATCCCAGCCAGACTTCAGCTTATATATAGTCTAGGGTTAGATAATGGGCTACGGGCCTTTAAAGCCCAGCTTGACAGGTTACAGACCTTTAGAGCCCAGTCCAATAATTGTTGTGTTTTTTTTCCTTTTCCTTTTGCATTTTAACTCCATTTTGCTGAATATTATGTATAAAATTTTACCGCTTAGCAAAACGCTTAGGCACGCCTGAGCACGCTTAAGCGCTAGGCGGTGGGTTACCGCTCGCCTAGCGCTTAGCGCCTATTTTTCCATGGCAAAATATGCATTGGGAGGATTCTAGTAGTTTCTATGACACAATTTTCTCTTCTAAAATATATAAGAGATCATTAAATTTTAATCCATATAGAAACCACTATAGAAACTATGCATTGGAGAGGATTGAGTCTTAATCCATATAGAAACCACTATAGAAACTATGCATTGGAGAGGATTGAGTCTAAAAGACAATTTATTACTCTTAGAAACTATCTATGGAAACTTGCATTGGGAGTGCCCTAAGTAGTAGGAACTAACAATTGACTAGGCAGCTGATTACCATGGGGTGCTTCTTATCCATGCTCCACTTCCTGTGCTAGTATACTTTGCTGACCATAACAAAATCACTAATGTATGATGCTTGAAAGTTCAAATTGAAATCCTTCCCTAGTTCTATGAGTGGAAACTGCAATGAATAGCTGATGCTTAGATTATTCAATATTTATTATTAGAAGTGGCAGCTGCAACTTTTATATATGGAGAGATATTTTGTAGGTTAAGCCATCAATGGCAAGCATACATATCCCGAACTCACTCTCTGAGGAAGACATTTATTTCTGTGAAGGGGATATATTACCAGGTAACTACATGCAGTGCATTTTGTTTTATCAATTTGCCCTTGGATGTTTTGTATGTTATAATGAAAGTTTCTGATGACTATGTAATGCAGGCTGAAGTTCAAGGACAAAAGGTCACCTGGCTTACCCCGCATGCTCTTCAACAAGTATTAACCGATGATGTTGATTTCAATGTGATGCTTACTTTTTTGGAATTTTATGAGGTAAAAATATGAACTAGTTTTTGTTTTTGTATATTTCATGCATTAAGCAATATGTTTCAGCCTGTTGGTCTAGCTATTGATACAGAAGAATTTGATCTGAAACCTGAGTTTTGGATATTTACTTCGTTTGTTTAAGTTAGGATTGTTACTGGCAAATTGCACTATGTTTGCTGGTTGATCTATACTGCCTTAACTTGTAATCAAGTTAGAATGTTAATTTCTGTTATAGAAGTTTCATATGCCATATCACAAGTAGGGAAATATCATTATTTTGTTCTACTTGCAATAACGTTGTGGCGTTGTTGAGCAACTTATCCTAGATCTTTTTAAAGCATCCAGGAACATGGTGCCAGTATTACATGGTTTTATGCTGTTATTTACTATTGCTGTTTTGGTTGCACATTTTTATTGGCTATCGACACTCTACCTTTTGACATTTTCACTAATGCACTTGGAAGATCGATCACCTGCTATTGGCAAAAGCTGCCAACTTTTTAACACAACTATTTGTATTATCTGTTTCACTTTTCTGACGGGCCTGTCCTGCCTGCAGACCCTTCTTGGATTTGTTAATTTCAAGCTTTACCATTCAATAAAGGTGAACTATCCTCCTATTTTGGATCCTCGTTTGGAAGCTTTAGCAGCTGGTATGTACTGGTTATTGTTATTAGGAATAATTGTTTGTTTTTCTAGATAGGTGAACTGTTTTAATGTTCTTTCTTCTCTTAAGGTTCCAAGGGCTTTTCTTTTTCTGATACTTCATGTTATATCTGTACCAGAGCTGTATGCATTGTGCCGATACATGACTGCTGGCTCTGGAAGAGCGATTGAAAATTATGAATCTGAGGTAGTAATTAAGGAAAAAACGGATGAAAATAATAAAGCAAGCACAAAAGCAGATGAAAAGGGCAAAGCAAGTCCAGAAACAAATGAAAACAACAAGGAAAGCCCAGAATTAGATAAAAATACTGAGGAAAAATCAAAAGCAAATGGAAATAACATAGAAAGGTCAAAAATAGATGAGTCTGAACTCAGATTGGCACAGCTTCAACATCAGCTCCCAGCTAATGAACCTGGTGCACTGATGCATCTAATAGAAGAATCAGCTACTGATGATGCGGACAACGAGAAGACTAAACAGTGCAAAAATTTATTTAAGAGCTTGAAGTTCTATTTGAGTCGGGAGGTAGGTTATTTTCCTTGCGTTAAAACCCAAAATATATTCTGGTGTCAGATCAATTGAGTGCATTAAGTTGCATGATTCTGTTGTTCACTTTCAGGTACCTAGGGAGTCCCTGTTATTTATTATTCCAGCATTTGGAGGAACTGTTTCATGGGAAGGAGAAGGAGCTCCATTTAACGAAAAAGATGAAGACATCACTCATCAGGTTGGTTTTGTTCGTCATATCAATAAAATGAAAAACACAGAAATGAAGTCAAATTTGAAATGGTCTGTTGCAGCTTTATTTGGTGCGTACCACTTATTATAAGGCATTGAAAAATATGACTTTGCTGTCACTCTACCACTAATTATAATGCGTACCTTCTAGAATCTACATTATCTGTTGAACTTGATTTTTTTTATTGCACTGTTTATTTAAGTTACTAAGCTGTTTGATGTTTTTTTATTCAAAAATGTATTTACAGTGGTGTATCACATATGTCAGTGCAGATAGTTGATAGGCCAACACAAAGCCATGTTTTCCTTTCTAGGGAGTATGTGCAACCACAATGGGTATTTGATTGCGTCAATGCTCGCATCATACTGCCAACAGAAGGCTATCTTGTTGGAAGGTATGTTGCAGGATATATGTGATTTATTTATCATATTTTAATGGACAATATGGATACTGCAGTTAACTTTTTTACTGCTTATGATATATTATTTTGTATTTCCCTTCTCTTTTATAGTCAAGTCCATGTTGTATGTTGTAAAACAATCTCTAGTCAGTGACTTTAGTCAGACATATTGATACAGGAAACATTGTTTCAATATTGCTAAGTTCTGATATTAAAGCCTTCTACTTACTCCTTGCCAGTTGCTACTTTTGATTGCAACTGCTAGAACTTGCAAGCCCCTCAAATCCAAAACCTAGGTCGTTTAGACCATGGCACAAGATTTAAGGGTTTGGTTGGGTGTCGAGTGACTCAAATTATAGTGGGCATTTATTTAGTTAGTGTGGATGTCATTGGAAATGAAAATCTCATGAATAATAAGGTAAATGAATTAAAAGGAGGTGATGATTTCTTTGAAAGTATAAAATGATTATATTTGGATAGGGTGTGGATTGCTAAAAATGACTTAATTTGAATTGGAGTACTCACTACCACAAGAGTGGCCAGTAGCTACTGTTATATTGGTGCTACACGTGCATTTTTAGTTAAATCTTGTTTGTTCTCTATGATCCATTAATTACACCATACGATAATATAAACATTTTAATAATTTGCAGAGTGCCTCCACCCCATTTGTCTCCTTTTGTCGACTATGATGCAGAAGGTTACATTCCTGAGTATGCAGAGACAATAAAGAGACTGCAAGCTGCTGCTTGTAATGAGGTCTTGCCTTTGCCGGGTATAGGTGATGAAGATCTTGACAATTCACTAGTGGCAATGATTGATCGATCTGAGTCTAACGAAGTTGCTGAAAGGAAAAGGAGGGTGAGTTACACTCCATTTCAGTTTATGTACTCGGGGCTGATGCTTTCATTTCTAATGTTTCAATTCTCCCGTCTTCTCTTTTTTATAGTTGGAGATGCTGGAGAAGCAATACCATGATGAACTGAAGATGGAATGTGAGGGCATTACTTTCTCTGGCCTGTCAAATATGAGGGCAGATAACCCACCAGATGTCATGGAAAAAGATGATACTCAGTCTGACCACGAGGAGGATGCTAACAAACAAGCTGAGAAGGATGCTGCTGATATTTCCAAGACACTCATGACTCGCAAGAGTAGAGACCTTCTTAGGGCAATCGAGGTATGCATCATCCGTCTTATGCTATATTGCTATTTGCATTCAAGTTTATAGATTATATTACCATGGTCATTAAGTTCGACTATATTGTTTGCCTGTTGAAATTCTTGCAAGTTTGATAAAGTCGTTATGCATGACATGTGTCCCTTTTTGTTTCTCAATTGATTTATCACCTGTTTTTACCTACTTGCCGTATTTCCAACTCATCACATAAAATCCCTACCTGCTTATAACATTTTGATATACTGAGCAGGATTTTAGATATGTATAGGAAAATAGTTATCATTGATGCTTTTCTCGTTTTGTAATATTACAATTTTCCAATCTTCGGCCACCAAAACATGAGTATCAATCCAGTTTTGGTCTGTGTCTTGGATGAATTTTCTTACGAACATCTTTCTGTGATTTTAGATTAACAAGGAAAGGCGTCAAGAAAAAATTGAGAGACTGAAGAAGAGAAAGAAGAATGCCGACTCTAGTGCTTCAGCCAAGCGACGATGATGCTCTTAGTTCATTCGTGTTGCGAGTATGTCTGCGGGCCTGCCAGCCTTGCTTGTGGCTTGCGGGGTGCCGCAGCTATGTTGAGCACGTCTTTGCACCAAGCCTGCATGAGTGGTCGCCTTTCGATATCTCCTCCTCTTCTATACGGGAGGCTATATGGATTGTACGACGATACTTGAATAGAAAATTTTGATCAATTTACTAAGCTTTCAGAGCCGTTATTTTGAAGTCTGAATTGAATGTTCTCATTAAATAAATCTAGTTTATGATCTGTCGCCGAATGGTTCCTTTTGCTTGGCAGGGTGACACTTCACTCTTTTTTCAAAAGAATATGTCGATCTGTTTCGATTATGTTGAGTGGCACATCAAAAGAAAGTATCGCTTTTTAATTAATCTCAGCAATTGATTTTTAAAAATTAGTATAGGACTCATCATTTTTAATTAATCACAGTAATGAACCTCCAACATAAAAAGTCTACTAAATCGAAAGTAAATTTGGAAAAGTCAAACGGGTCTTCTCCTGGACGAACCCACTATAGATGGACTGTGTTAGTCCAACCATGTTTGAGAGCTAATCTGAGTCGATAATTTGAAAACAAATTAGAGAAAATCAAAATTTATTTTAAGAACAGAGTTCATGGGACTTTATTACAAGAAATAGAGTAGAATACTCCATCGCAAAGAACATGAGGAATTATTGTACGCTATTAGTGGACGATTTACATGATAAATTGGTACAGTGATTTGAAAATCCGTCACTTACCCCGATCCAGTACATGAGGCCCTGCCCACCAGGCAGTCAGCTGCCACCCCTCCCTTACCCCCATTTCCCTCCACTCGCGCCATGCCACTCGCCCTGCTTTCGGTGGACCCCGTCCCGTGCCCTCCCCTTCCAGCCGCCGGCGGCGGCTGCATTACCGGACCTCGCCTTCATACGCCTCGGGGGATATGTAGGCCACTGAGGGCCGCGTCCATAGCACCACCCGCCGCGGAGGAGCCATCCGCGGCCGCGCGAGGGCGGCTGGAGTCGCTGAGCCAGGTGACCGGGGTGCTGGGCTCGCAATGGGGCGACGAGGGGAAGGGAAAGCTCGTTGACATCCTCGCGCAGCGCTTCGACGTCGTCGCCCGGTGCCAGGTCTCTCGCCTCTCTCATAACGCTTGTCGCTTCGCTACATTTCGTTAGTCCGGATGATGTTCGATCGATTGCTGCTAGGCCTGGATAAGACGGTACCAGCTGTTCGCGTAGGCTCGGGCTAGCGAGCTTTTCTTTTCCTTCATTCTCTCCTACCGACCTAACCCTCGGTCCTTTGTGTTCTTTCAGTCTTTGCTTGTGCCGCGTTTTCTTTCCATAATTATAAATTGAAGACGTCATGAATCCGAAATGCTGTTTTTATTATGTCTTCGAGACACTTCCATCTTAGCTATCAAGGAGTTTTTTTTTAAAGAGCTTTTGAGTTTCTTTAGTGAGGGCCCAACTCTTTGATGAGGTGGTTGCTATTAGAACTTGGGTTGAAACTACTGCAAATGATCAATGTATCTTGGGGGTCCGTTGTAAGGTTTGTCGATATGTAATCTAACAAGTTCTTATGTTGGGGGCTTCCTCGTGCCACCGTCTTAATGTAATGTTCATGCTTATGAGTCATAAGTAGTATCTTAGCACAATGAATATGGACTTGATGCTGCATTCTCTTTTCTTCCTGTTTCTTGGTCTTCATAGGACTGGGGAAAATATTACCGCTTACTGAAAATATAAATTCAGTATTGTAGGTCAAAATTTTCGCTTGACATCTGTGCTCAACGGAGAAATTTGAATCCGCTATCGCTTCCTAGCAGTAAAAAAAAAAGATATGTGGCACCCTTGATTATTTCACTGGTAGAACTGTTAACAGTTGATTCTGTTACAATTGGTTTACGTTTTAACTCATAGGATGTTTTATGCTTCTTCTTAGGGTGGAGCTAATGCTGGACATACAATATACAACTCTGAGGGGAAGAAGTTTTCCCTCCATCTTGTTCCATCAGGAATCCTTAATGAGAACACACAATGTGTGATTGGTAATGGAGCAGTTGTTCATCTTCCTGGATTCTTCAAAGAAATTGACGGGCTGGAGTCTAATGGTATTTCTTGCGAAGGAAGAATTTTAGTATCAGACCGTGCCCATCTTTTATTTGATCTTCATCAAGTTGTTGATGGACTTAGGGAGGTAGAGCTCGGGAATTCCCTTATAGGAACAACAAAGAGGGGAATTGGACCTTGCTATTCAAATAAAGTTATTAGAAATGGACTCAGAGTAAGTGATCTGCGACATATGAGTACATTTGGTGCAAAACTCAACACCCTACTTAGGGACGCAGCTCTGCGCTTCAAAGATTTTAAATACGACAACAAGATCCTCAAGGAGGAGGTTGAGAAGTATGAAAGGTTTGCTGAACGACTGGAACCTTTTATTGCTGATACTGTGCACTTCATGAATGTGTCAATCTTGCAGAAGAAGAAAGTATTAGTTGAAGGTGGTCAAGCAACTATGTTAGATATTGACTTCGGTACCTACCCATTTGTTACCTCCTCAAGTCCCTCTGCTGGTGGAATTTGCACTGGGCTTGGTATTGCTCCAAGGAACCTTGGAGATCTTATTGGAGTGGTAGGATTTATCATTGTAGCTTCTTAAAATCTTTTTTCCTACCTGCCTAAGTTTATAGGTTTTTATGTTCAGGTAAAATCTTACACAACTAGGGTTGGATCTGGTCCATTCCCGACAGAACTATTGGGTAAGACTGGTGATTTGCTTCGCGCTTCCGGAATGGAATTTGGGACTACAACAGGTCGGCCCAGACGCTGTGGCTGGCTTGATATAGTTGCATTGAAATATTGTTGCCAGATCAATGGTTTCTCATCGTTGAATCTCACAAAGCTCGATGTCTTGACTGGACTCAAGGAGGTCAAGCTGGGTATCTCCTATTGTACTGATGATGGTAGAACAGTTGAATCATTCCCAGCAGATCTTGATCTTCTGGAGCAAATAAAGGTACCTGTTTTATCACTTCAGATTTCATTGCGAGAACTTAACATACACAGAAATCAAAGAATTAGGAACACTCATGCGGTTCGTATTTTTCTTGATAATTTCTCTTGGGGTCTCTATTGACGTAGGTCGATTATGAGGTTCTACCTGGGTGGGAGGATGACATTTCCTCAGTACGCGACTACAATGATCTGCCTGTAGCTGCTCGTTGCTACGTCCAGAGAATAGAGGAACTGGTTGGCATTCCAGTTCATTATATCGGTGTCGGACCTGGACGTGATGCCCTTATATACAAATAACTCTTTTTCCGATATCAGTCATTTAGTTCAATAATGTAATAATAAAAACTAGCTGATCAAAGGCTGTCGGAGTTCCACATTCATTCCAACTGAATTGGAAACGAGCTTAAGGAAGCCTGTCTCTGTAAACTAATCTTTTGCAGCTGTTTGCTTGGCTCCCTGATTGTAGCATCACTGTTCTAAAAGTTCTGACATATTTTTGACACAATATCAACTGATATACATACGAATTTAGGATAAAAAAATGTCATTTGATTGAGGAATGTCCATAAGCATCTAGTCTTCAGCGCGTTCAGTGTATGCTTCTTAAATCCTGAGATTTAAGAACGAAATTTGCTTTGAGTATTACTATCTTCCTGTCATGGAAGTCTTCAGAGGCGTAATGAAGACATGGACGTGCATAAGGCAGCTTGTCGGATAGAATATTCAGCTATGAATGTCCTTGCTAGCTTGAGATCCAGTTCTTCGGCCCCCTTTAGAACATAGGAATTTCAGAATAATCATAAAGAATTTTACATAAATCAATTCAATTTTATAAAAAAAAACATATGAATTAAAAAAAAATTCTTTGTTACAATGAGGTCTTTCATGTTGTAGCTTTTTCGTATCTCTCAAATTTTAAAACCACACGAACCATTGTTAATTAACAAAACAAAACTAACCGAAACAACTATATAAGATCTCAGAAAAATTGTTGAAAAACAAAACAAATTTATTTTAATATTAATATATTATTTCTTAAGTTAATATTTTTTTAAACCGTTGCATTAGCACGCACGAACATTGGGACAAGTTAAAAAGAAAAGGAAAACCTGAAATCTTATGTTATTGCTCCACAAACGAAACACACGACAGAATGGAAGAACAACGACCACACATATCCTAGATTGCCGAGTTCGCCTTGTCAAGCAGTCCCCCTCCCCCCGCGAGCCGAATTGTGAATCTGTGACTCCAGATAATTTTTTATGATGAGGCCCTAAAGACAAAGCTGTTTGATTCCACTTGAAGACAAGTCGTTGTTGCACGCAACACCCAAACACAAAATCCACATAATTGACACTGAAAACTATGGGGTCTAATAGGTGTGATAACGAAGCAATACAGACACTCATACTCAGGTGATGCCACTAGATGTTTAAAATCCCCATAGGAACTATCAGGAAAAACAGAAATACTACATCCACAAGCTAGACTCTTAACATCAATCATATTCCAGTTCATCAGGTGTGATTGGCCTTTTGAGCGGTATGATGGACTTCTTTTCAACGTCTTGCGACAACGCTTTTCGCATATCTGTAAAGAGCATATACAAACATGAGCACCAATACCATAGCAAGCAAAAGAATTTAAATCTGAATGACTCGTTCATATGGCAAGCAAGCGTTTACCAAGGCCATCTTCTTCCCCTGAGTAGTACCGAAGCACCCTCCGATAAACCACGTAACCAAGCTGTGGAAACAGGGAGCATAAATAGTAAGACATAACACAATTCCAACATGAATTAAATTTCATTAATGCTGGAAAAATTAATAAGAAAATATGTTTCAAAGCAAAGGAATAGCACATTTGGAGGAACGGATCTTTTGCCAATCACCATCAGCCTTCAGCATTGGTATACAAAGCTGTTGGACAATGATCACGAAGTTTGTAGTGACTTTACCTTTTCGTACATCCTTATTGCTGGCATATTAGATGCTCTTACAAAGAGATCCACAAAGTAAGCCTTATCCCTGCACACACACACACACAAAAAAAAAAAAATCGTGTTATATTGTACTCTATGAAGTCATGTTAGTGTAAGTGAAATCCAAGTAACCAACATAATAATGCTAATCAAGGAGCCCCTTTTCATATTGTATGGCCAGCCTATCAGGATGACAAGTGAACCAGACTAGGGCACAAACAGAGATGGTGCGCTACAATTCAATCATCCACATGTATGATTTTGAAGTGCTGATGATTAGCAGGAGGAAATGTACATGGACCCACTCAGAACAGACTCGAAAAAAATTGGAGGTGTCTTAGTGACAAACTAGATGGTAGGATACTGATCTTTTACCACTCAAAAAGCTATAAACAAAGGCACTTGTGACTATGGTCCTTTCCTAATGGTGAATTTAAATTTTGAAGTTTTGGCCAGCCATAAGTCACAGGCCCACAACACATAATTAACACATGAAAAAAGGGAAAATACATCTTAACTCGAGCCAAGCTAGTTTTATAGAAAAGTACTCCTTGACCTAGCTAACTGCCATTGAACTTTGATAGAAGGAATAGTGGATCACACACAATTTGTCTGTAGAGATAAGATGGGAAAAGAAGTCACAGAGATTGAATCACAAGGATAATATATATTATGCTACTTACATCTTATCACTGATTTCCTCCAGCAAGTTCATAAGCTTCTTGGCTAACTTCTGTCTCCGGAACTCTGATGCAACAGACACGGCTGTAACATGCCCATGCCAAGATTCGCCTTGTCCTTCAACTTTACCCATGACTGCAACACATATCCAACTTGTGATGGTACACCAAGGGAAGGCGAACAAGAGAAAAACAGAACAGGCAGCACATGATTTTTGCATTCAAGGCTTAAAATCTGAGGTAAGTACAGTTTATAAGATAGAAAGAAACAGCTAGCAGAGGTAAGAGCATCTCCAAGAGATTGGTTAAAAAAGCTCTAAATTTCCTGATTACAGCTAGTCTTTAATCTAAAACGTTGGTGGAAAAGCTGAATAAAACCAACACCCACTCTAAATTCGTGCCAATCTATTTCCAAAACCGAATCTTGTTGAACCGCTCACAATTAGTTGTTCGCCCATGCCAGCTCTGCCGCCCGCTCGGCCAGCGCGCTCGGCTGCATGCACGTACGCCACACTCCCCCACTAGTGGAGAAAGCGCGCAGAATGGCGAGGGCCGCAGCTAGCCAAGTCTTGTGAGCGAAATTCAAGGAATGAAGCGCTAGGTAAAATGGCGAGGGAGAAGGAGACACTGTTGGAGCTACATTTTTTACTGAAAATTGGATAGCTATACAAGTGGATTTACATAGCCTCTTGGAGATGCTCTAAAAGCGTCCAACTATCTTCACCTGCCATTTTGTATAGGAATATGGCTCTCTGATTTACACAGCTTCTTGGAGATGCTCTTGGACATACACAATTATATGCCAACCTTTCCACACAGATTCTCCTAAATCTATTCACACCACCACATATAATGATATGTGTGCAAAAATAATTCAAGAAGGTAATCCAATGCCTTCAAAGTCCATCGCAATTCACACTAACATGCGGGGTTTAGAACCAAAAGCAATGATGCAGGCACTAGGAACACACAACGAAACGCAAGGATGGGCCTGTCGAAGCAATAGAACGGCTGAACAACGAAGAAAGAGCACGAGAGACATACTGTATCCCATGACGCGGCCGGCGGGGCTTACAGCGGCGTGGAAGTAATCAGGCCAGCGAGCCAGGTACGTCATGTAGAACGACATGTTGAACTGCAGCGATCAAATCGGCAGATTAGGTTGCGAAGGGCACGTCCTCGCTCCTGAAAGAGGGGAGATTGGAGTTGGCGGCGAACCGTCTCGGTCAGGTGGTCGAGGTTAACGGAGCCGAAGCGGAGGAGGTCGTCGCAGCAGAAACGCCGGATGGTCGTCATCCTCACCTCCTTCCTCCTCTCCCTTTCGGCTCAGTACGGTGGCGGTGGCGCCGGAAGCGGTATCTCGTCGCCGGGCGGGGGGCGCTCTATCCGGATTTCCCGATTTCCTGTGGGATTGGGGCCGGCCGGCGGCCTGGTTCGGAGGAGCTTCTGGTAGTAAAGTGCGGAGAGGGATCGGATCCGTCGAATCAGGAAGTAGCGGCTCAGATCATACTGCGGGTTACCCTGCGAGGGTGGGGATGGGCTATGTGCGGAATGAAATATCCAGCCCAGCCCAGTACGAGCCTAAGCCCACATAGAACTACACGGACGAAGAACCGTCCGAGCCCGCGAGTCCGCGACGCCGCGGTGAGCGGCACCGGCACGGCGGCACGGTCGCAGCCACCGATTCAGGCAGCGGCTCCTGCGCTATGCACGCTGCGCTCCGCGAGACCATCCGCCAGGCCCCCGCCTCCGCTCTCCTCCACCCACACGGGCCGCCGCGCGGCCATGACCGACTTCGCCGCGGTCTCCCCCGCTGATCCGCCGAGTCCGGAGTCCGATCCGCCCGCGATCGCCGCGCGCCTCCCGGCCGACCTGCTGCGCGCGTTCCTGCAGAGGCTGCCGCCAGCGGACCTCGCGCGGGCGGCCTGTGTCTGCCGCGCCTGGCACGCGGTCGCGGCCGACCGCGCCGTGCTCGAGGCGGCGTTCTGCGCGCCATGGGGCGTGCGGCGCATCGTCGGGGAGCCGACGACGCGGTCCTTCTGGCGGACCGCTAACATCGGGCGGTTCGCGCTCTCGCACGCCGTCCGGCGCGGGGACACCGTCCCCGGCGTCGCGCTCAAGTACTCCGTGCAGGTTTGTGGCTGCACGCTCTTTGTCTCAACGTTTCGTGGCTTGATCTGATTCTTTTGTTGCTGAACTTAGTAGTCGATTGATCAGCGGGCTGTGATTGCTGAACAAGTATTCTTAAAACTAATAAACTTACTGTCAGTAAATTTGGGTACACAAAGAATATGAGAACTATCAGGCAAATATGACTCATGGAGTCTGGTATCTGTTGTTTGATGCATTCATGAGCCGACTGGGACCTTTTCAGTATTTAGCACACATCGTTTCTCATTTTTGCTTTTTATGATTATAACTATGGCATTGCTAGTTGTGTTGATCATTTGGGAATGGAAAAAGTTAAATCGATGTACTCTCATTCTATTCGAACAAGTATCAGGCGTGAACTAAGAAGGTTTCTAGCTTTTTATCAGTGGCTTTAGGTTGGGTCGGGAGTCGCTGCTACTAAGTAGTACTCCCTTTGTCACAATTTATTAGTCATTCTGGCGCTGGCCATAGAAACCAAGGAGAAGAGAGATAGAGATGTACTGAAAAGAGAGAGTTCTGCATTGTAAAGTGAGAATGACAAGTAATCTGGGAAAACGTAGAAGGCTACAATAATAAGTATTTTGGGACAGGGAGTAGTAACTAGTGAGAATTGCACTTATGTGTACTATAATATGCTACATTATGATTGTATGGAACTAGTGCTGTGAGTTTCTGATTGTTAGTTACATATGCTGTTACTTTGGCAAGTCATTTGCATTTTTTTTGGGCAAGTACCAAATTGATCTGCCAGTTTTTGTTTCATTGACCAACTGATTGAACTGAGATGTGGGAGCAGCTCATTGTACAAGATGAAGTTGTTGTGCATGTTACTAAAAAGAAGAATCGACCAGGGGGAGAGATGCCCCCCTGATTTTCATCTTAAGAAATTGGTACCACGACTTGAACTTGGGTCGTATGGAAGTTCGGGCCCCTGGAGCAGATCGCTCTAACCGGTTTGCCCCGGAGAGTGTTTGCATGGTGCATGTTACTGAAATCCTGGTTCCTTATATTATCAAAGGCAACAAGTAAGATACATGCAATTGTGTTGGTCCCCCAACACCAACAGCAAGGACAGATGCAGCAAGCTTAGTAGCTCACACATGACATCTTGTTGTTAGAATCTGTTGTATATTGGATAATGCAAAATGTTTCCTGGTATGTGATTTAGTGAGATTTTCTCAGCTATATGATTATATTCTTCTAACTGTCTCAGATAGTAGATCAGTGGCTTTCTTTACCAGCCTTAAAACAGCTCTTTCATTCGCTGCTTCTGTTTCAGTCATCGTGATCTTGCTGCATTTTTACTATGCTCCTGCATTCTGCATTCTGTTGGTTTGATGTGCATTTTCATTTTCTACAACGAAGCAGCTTAACAGGAGCATTGCATTATTGGATTGCTGAAAATTTCGTTTAGTAACTGGTGAAGGATTTTATTGTATCTATATATGTTACTTTACTACCACCTTTAATAAAGCTTTTCATGCAACTGAAATTAAATCAGTATTATCTCAACAAAATTTGTAAGCATTTGTATTATGGCGTTATACCAAAATGTTGTATAGCAGAGCATGTATGATGTATTATGTTTGGTGCCTGATCTACTTTTCAGTTTTGACAACTTTGATTGATGTATTGAATTTGCTGGCAGGTGACTGACGTCAGACGGTTCAACAACATGATAAGTGATCATGGTTTATACTCAAGGGAGAGGCTTCTGATGCCAATCAGTAACCCGGAGATTCTGTTGGGCAGCACCTGCTACATCGAGATGGATCATAACGCAAAGAGAGAGGTTGCGGTCTTTTATCCGGAGGGGTGCCCTGGTGGAAAAGCTGAATCCTCAGCAGGAACTGTTTCCAAAGAGAAACGGAGCCAAAGGATTCTTGAGTCGGTGAGGCGAAGCATGCGTGTTGATGATGGTACTGCTCTATATTACTTATCAATTTCGGAGGGGGATCCCAGGGCTGCTATGATGGAGTTCTCCGAGGACCTAAGGTGGGAGCAGCAACGAACAGGCTATTGATGCAGATCAATTAGATATCTGAACCTTGATGCTCCTGTATGTATTGTTGCAACTATATGGATGGACTGCCCTCTGCTATGTATGTATTGTACAGACTGGAATCCTATAATATATAATATCGGTTTGGAAACATTAATGGGAGAAATTATTGTAATAATTGCTGGATGCCATAAAGTGTTCCAAAGCAGATTCTCATGGACTGGGTGGATGATTGACCGATGAAAGTTTCGCTCATCAACTGGTCGCTGTTTCCAATCTCAGTGTGAGCAGTTTGGTTAGGAGAGGACCCTAATCTCTCTCTTGGACGCAAAAATGTGCCAGACGCTGCTAGATCCAGGATCCAGCTACGTGACTGTGGACTGTCGTGGAGTTGATATTGATCTATGGAGTGCACCTAAGGCCTCGTCAGTTTCAGTCCGACCATTGACAGCTAGGGTTCTACCAAAGTTCATCTCGTGCCCTGGCCCCCAGCACAGAACGTGAAATATGACTACATCACGCACGAGATGGATAGGAAGAAGGATAGATTTCAGTAACGCCTTTAGCTGAACAGATACATGAATTTTGGTCCCGTATGAACATGTGGTGCATGACACGATGAGTGGATGCTGATCACAAGTTTTACATTTGACAGATCTATTCATCCCTAAATTCTGGAATCTGAAAGAAATTTGGACTGCAGCTCTGCAGGGTTGATTAGAAGGCAATGTCATTTGACAGCCCTTCATGGCTTCATCGTTCATTAAAGGTGTGTTTGGCTACTTGAAATAATCACTTAGGTGCGTTTGGTACGGTTTCGATTCTACGAAGAATCAAAACAAAAACATTTTAAGAAACAGAATTACTTTAAAAATCGTTTGACAAATTTAAATAATTCAGATTCGGTAAAGAAAGAGAATGATTAGAATAACCAATATACCTTTCTTGTTTTAATATTAACAATATTAGAACAACTTAAAAAAATTTAGGGAACTAACTAAACAACTTTAGGAATAATTTGAAGAGTATTTTCACGAAGAGCTCGACGAGTCGAATCTAACCAAACAATTGTGAGAAACTTTAGAAATAATTCAGAGAGTACCTTCACGAAGATTAACCATTTTAAAAAATTTATAGTAATTTTCTGGTAAATAATGGCATTTTCGTTGTAAATACATGTAACTTGCAATCCAATTCGGAAACACCCAGGCGATTCTCCAGCGAAACACCATTTTGGCCGTTCCATGTGCGTAGGCCAATTGTTTCTGGATCGAATTGTTTCATTTTTTATCCGTTTGGTGTCGATTGAGCTGATTCGACCACGAATCACAATCGACTCTTGAAGCCAAACGCACCCTTAAAATGGTGTTTCTAACTGATTCTGATTCACTTCTTCTCATTTTACTGAATCTAAAATGTTTCAACAAATGAGCCAAACGATTTGAAAAAGTGATTCTGATTCAGCTGACAATCATTTTTCGAGAGAAACTGAAATATTTTTGATTCTCAAGAGAATCGAGATCAGAATCATACCAAATACACCTTAAACTAACTTCTTTCAAATTCAGCAGCAGCATTTGTGAAGATGCTCGAAGCAAACCCAGTTCAGGGCATGAACGTCTGCCAGACGAACCAACAATCAGCACTAAACCCAGTTCAAGGGCACGAACGTTGTCGCTCTGCACGGCGGCTAGGACCTCGCTCGCGACTTGCTTGCAAGTCCACGGACCAAGCGGAGGTACCAGCCGGCATGGAACGACCGCGGAGACTTGACCGATGAACAGGGAAAAGATCAGTCTGTCCACTCCACGAGCAGCAGATCCGGCTGGACATCGACGGCAGGAGAGTCCATGGGCCCGTGCGGGCTGTGCGACCTCGTAGGCCCGTAAAATTATAATGCCTCAAATTTACTAATTATTTAAGTATATATTTATATATAATTTTTATTTTAATAATTTTATTTAATAAATCTTGTGTATATCTTATAATAAATATAAATTGATCTAGTTTTTAATTGTTCTAAATTGGGTTAGAAAATATGAATTGGAAAATCAAAAGTAGAAAGCCTCTTTTGAATTGGAGAAATTTTTTTATGTTTTTTGCGTTTTTTCTATGAAATTAAAATAATTCTTATAAAATTTCTGTGAGATTTTTATAAAATTTCTGCGTTTTAAAGGAGCTCTAAGACCCCTTTTAGAATATGGAAATTTCATAAGAATTACACAAAAATTTCATGGAATCAAATTAATTCTATAGGAAAATATAGAAAATGAAAAAAATTCTTGTGTTTAAAAAAAGCTTAAGATAAAACAAATCAAGTAAATTGACACTAAAATTTTAAGTCTCATTTATTATTTTGTACGGGCCTCCAAATTCTCGGAGACGCCCCTGTCGACGGACATGTGGAACTGTGTTCCGGACCGGAGGCAAGGAGAGGGCGATCTGATGGTATGGGCGTACGAATGATCACGCGTCTCTCATGCTCGCGAGTCGCGACCTCGCGCGCGACGCGACTCACGAGCATTTCGATGCTGTTTCGCGGCGTCGGGTACGTTCAGTCTCAATTCAGACGCGGCAACCCACTCCGCGCCGCGGCCGGCGAATCATGCCACGTGACGATGCTTGTCGCTCTGCCATTGTGGTTGTGGAGTCGGCCCACACGCAGTCTCTTTTGGTCCATCAACGAAATCGGACGGTCTCGATCAAAGCTGTGTGTAATCGCTACGTACGTAACATGCAGTCAGTCACTGTTCGCAACAGCGACTGCGCCTGATCCTCGTGCATGACCATCACGTGGATCAGGATCAATAATAATTGGCTCCGTGATCCTCGATCTCGATCGATCGTATCAGATCCACGTCCGATCCGCTGTTGCGTTCGTAGTTTCGTATCGTACCCAATGGGCCAAAGAATAAAAAAACTAATCAGCCGCCCGAAATAATCAGGCAGGCTGTGGTTGGTAGGAGGATCATCTTCGATATGAATGCATCGATGGATTGGCCTGTTCGCACGTCGCCTTCGACGCTCAGCGAAGCCCCAATGCATCTGCATGGAACTAGAGGATTTCAAAAAAAAAAAAAAAAAAAAAAACATGCGTGCATCGCGTGCTTCGTGTGATACTTCATCTCGGCCGCGGTTCCGATCGTACTGTACTACCGTTTACGTACTCCGACGAGCCGGCGGCCAAGAGAGACGGCGGCGCGTGCGAGATCAACAAGACGGCGGCGTGGGATTCATCCGAGTCGTGTGTGCTGCATGCTCCGGCGGCGTCAACGATGGTGGCGTCGACTCCTATTCCGCTAGCTTCCGGTAGTTAACCTAGGAACGATCGATGCCGATGCCGACGGCCGAGCAGATCTTTTCCCTGGCGGCCACCACTGGAACGACGCCACAACGCGGGTTTGAATTTGATCACGTTGAGTCGTATGGAACACTCGCGGATCCCGTTGATTTTCTCGCGGGGGCCGGGTGCAGATTGTTGGACAAGTTTAAGCAAATGTTCGACTATTCAAGGTGACCTACGGACCTTACCGTGACAAATTCCGTGTCGTCTAGGCTACTATTACAACGTGATGCAGTACTGTACTGCTGCTCCTTTCATATTGTTGACACAGAAATCGGTTCGGTCAACACACCGTTTGCACGTTCGTGTGCGAAAATATCGATGCTTCTTCAACGTCGAGTTTGAGACAGCACCTGAAAAATCTCGCCTCGAGAGAGATCTCATCGGAGGAGGATCGTATTAGGTTGATCCGGTTAAATCAGTCAGATCGTCTTGGTCTAAAAAAGCAAAATGAAGATCAAGTGAGAGGATTATAGCTAGAGAAGTGTAAAATATAAAGACAAATGATTTAATCGATTGGGATCCCCTCAATTGGTTATAGCCTCTGTTTTATAGAGGTGAGATGGTCTTATCTCGCAGGGCAACGAATCTCTTAAATTAGAAAATAATTTAGAATTGATCTGCTGAAAACTTTCCTAAATCGATACTATCGAAGTCTTCGGTAAAGTGCTAGATACTCTGATGACCAGAGTATCCGATATGACGTCGGAGATCCGTCGTGTAAATTCGGAGAACCCGAAAGGACGTGTCGGACACTCTGTCGCTGTGCCGGACACTCCAGTGTAAAAGCATCGAACCCAAGAGGGCTTATTGGACAGTCCGGTAATGTGTCGGACACTCTAGTGAGCCGAGTACTTAAACTCGAGAGAGCTTACCGGACAGTATGGCACAGTGCCGGACACTCCGGTAGACGAAGTGCTCAATCCCGAGAGGGTTTATCGGAGGCTTCGGCATTGTATCGGACACTCTGGTGAGATCGTTTTTTGGGTGTCACATATGCCCTCTGCTTTTTGGTGAAGTCTCTATATCATAAAGCATTCTAAGCACCCAAAAATGTCTAAGTGCGATAGTTTTCTCAACTCATTGGCCATTGCACCATTCTTGACGACAATATCTTTTATATTGGCCATTCTTCCTCTAAGCTTCTTACCATATACTTGGGTGATACTTTTTCAAGTACCGACCATTAAAGGCCCTAAGCAATGACTTTCCACTCATATTTTTCATTATATATGCATTTTCGGCGATGACTTTTACTATTCGTTATGGCCCTTTCCAACTGGGAGACTATTTTCTGAACTTGTTGCTTCTTGAGTCTACGGGTATAATAGTTTTCCAAACTAATTTACCCAGATGAAAAGTTTTAACTTTTACTTTCTTATTGTAGGCTTTAGCAACTCTAGTCTTGTCTCTTAATTTATTTCAAGGTATTTAAAACACTTATCGATGACTTCATCGATATTGTCTAGCATTAGAGTTTTATACTCATCGGTGGATAAATCATTTTGTTTAGTTAATCTTAGAGCTCTTAGATTTACCTCGACGGGTAAAACGGTCTCTTGTCCATACAAAAGTTTATAAGGTGTTACCTTAGTTGCCCCGTGCCTATATATCCAATAAGCCCACAAAGCTTCTGATAAGACTTCATACCACCTCTTGAGATGGTCTTCTATCTTTTTTTAATGAGTTTAATCAATGTTTTGTTATTAGACTCGACCTGACCATTGGTCTGATCATAATATGAAGATGAATTGAGTATCTTAATCCCGTAGGATTCGGTAAATTCTTTGACATGACCGGACGTAAAAGAAGTACTTTAGTCGGTAGTCAAAGTTTGCGGTATGCCGAATCTATGAATAATATGCTCAGTAAGGAACTCAATTACCTCTTTGTGCGTCATGTTTTTGAGAGCTACCACTTCGGTCCATTTGGTGAAGTAATCCGTTGCTACTAACACGAAGCGGTGTCCCTTTGAAGACAAAGGATATATTTGCTCTATGAAGTCCAATCCCCATCCTCAAATGGCCAGAATTTTATAATAGGGTTCATCATGACAGCGGGCGTCAATTAAATATTGTCAAACTTTTGACACTCTTCGCACCCCTTGTAGTAACGATAACAATCGACAATCATGGTTGGTCAATAGAACCCAATTCTTCTTAGCAACCATTTCATTTTTGGAGCTGATTGATGCGTACCACAAATGCCCTCATGAGCTTCTCCCATTGCCAGTTTGGCTTCATGCTCACCCAAATATTTCAACATAAATCATCTCTCGCTAGACGGTATAAGTCACCATATTTCAAAGTATATTTGAAAGCTACATGTCGAACCTTTCTATTCACACTTTGGGATGGACTACGAATATATAAAACTATGGGTGATCTCCAATCAAGCGATTCAGCACCATCACATCTTGATGTGTTAATATCCAAATGGTCTAGATCCAACACCTCAAGCATCAGTTTCTTATTGACTGAAAATCTACCTTTACTAACATTGTAACTCGATGCTTGTTGAGCCAACTCATTGGCTTCACTGTTTTTTAGCCTAGGCACATGATGTATGTTGAATTCATCTATTTTTTTAATGATATCTAAGCACTTATCTAAGATGTCATTTAATAATCCGTCTAAGCATTGAAAATTTTTAAAAATTTGTTGCACTACTAACAACGAATCATCGAAAGCCTCTACATGCTTAACCTCCATAGACTCCAACATCTCTAAACCGAACAACAATGCTTCATATTTGACTTGGTTATTGGTGCAATCATACTCTAATCGATTTGAGAATTTAAAGTATGCATCATGAGGAGATACTAAAACACACATCACATTGACCCTCTTTACAAACCGATCCATCAAAATATAATTTCTAAAGGGTAAAAGTAACATAAGCAATATTTAGATTATATTCTAAATCAATCCGATGTTCAACAATGAAATTAGCAATAATTTGGTCTTTCACAGATTTCAACGATTCATAAGCCAAATCATATTCAATCAATGCATAAGCTCATTTACCAAGGCTACCACTAGAAATCGGCATATGCAACATATGTTTAATAACATTGGTTTGACAAGCAACCATACAAGTACTAGATAACAAATAGTGTCTCAATTTGGTGCAAGCATGATAAAAAAAAAACATAGTTTCTCAATAAAAGTTTACCTTGTTTTCGCATCAATCAATCGTCGGCTCACATACATGATCACATACTCTTTTTCTTCGGTTTTTTATGTCAAAACAGCACCAACTACATTATCTTCCGTCGCTATGTAAAGACAGAAAGAGACTCTTCTTTTAGGCACTCTAAGCACCGGTGACCAAGACAAAGTATTCTTTGATCTTCTCAAAAGCTTCTTGCTGTTTTGCCCACCAAGTAAATTCGGCTTCATTATTTAGTCCAAGAATAGGATTAAATGCATTAATCTTTCGCGACAAGTTGAAAATGAATCGTCTTAAGTAATTCACTTTTCCTAAGAAGCTTTGCAACTCTCTCTTGCAAATAGGTGCTTGCACGTTCCTAATTACCTTTATCTTCTTAGGATCTACCTCTATGCTCTTTTCATGAATTATGAAGGCTAAAAATTTTTCGGCCGGTACATCAAAAGCACATTTGAGCGGATTCATTTTCAAACCGAAACGACGCATTCGGTTCAAAGCAAGTTGCAAATCGACCAAGTGAGAATCTAAAGCGGCTGATTCGATCACCACATCATCGATGTAAATCTCCATGATAACACCAAATAAATCATGAAAGATAAAGTTCATGGCTCTTTGATATGTGACACCCGTATTATTTAATCCAAAAGTCATAACAACTCACTCAAACAATCATACAAAACCGAGACATCTAAAAGCAGTTTTAGACATATCTTCTTCGGCCATGAAGGTTTGGTTGTATCCCGCATTACTATCAAGAAAACTAAAAACTCTATGGCCGAAAGCATCATTAATTAACATATCGGCTATGGGCATAGGATATTCATCTTTAGTAGTTGCTCTATTTAAATTTCTGAAATCATTGTAAACTCTAATCTTATCAGTGTTCTTTTTTTTCCATTGGCACGATGTTGGATATCCACTCCGCATACCTGCAAGTTGTTATAAATTTTGCATCAAGTAATCGGTTAATTTTTTGTTTAATACGATCATGCATATTCGGGTTAAACCTCCTCATCGGTTACTTAAAAGGTCTAAAACCAGATTTTATTGGAAGACGATGTTCAACTAACTCGCGGCTCAACCTGAGCATTTTATTATAGGACCATGTAAAACAGTCCACATATTCTTTTAGTAAATCGATTAGCTTCACCTTATAATTGGCTTTTAGATTTTTATTTATATAAGTTGGTCTCGGATTATCATTGTTGCTAAGGTTCACCTCTTCAAAAGAAGCGACTGATGTGAATCTTTTTTCTAACTTATCCATATCTTTTATTTCCTCGATAGCTTGGCACATATCATTCATATTAGACCGATAGTGTTTCACTTCCTTTTGTAACCAATCAAGATTAGAATCTATTAAATCATATTATATGGTTAAACCGATTCTCCATCGGCTTTACATTGATCGGTACAAAACCATTTCTAGTCACACTAAGAAAATTATAATCCATCAAGTCTAAACCGGTAAAGCACTTGACAGCGTCATGCGACAAAGAAGATGATTGAGCCACAGCAACACAAGCCGATGCATCCGCATGAACCATCTCTACATTATAACCAATCCATTATATCAAGAATTGGTGTAAGGTAAAAAGAACACATATATTGGAATGAATCTAATCGCGCCCTAAAATCAAGATATAACTATCGCACACATCGGCAACAAAGAAAGCGGGAACCATAGTCTTGCTTCCAACGGTGAGTTCCATAGAACCGACCCCTTTAGCCTCGATAGGGTCTCCTCCTCTCACACCGTTCAAAGTTATGTTGTCCGAATGAGCTCGTCATCGGTCTTACCTAGCTTCTTAAACAAAGAATACGGCATTAGATTAATAATAGCACTGACATCTACAAGCATGCGAGAAATCGGTGAACCATTAATATGACCTCTTACATAGAGGGGTTTCAAATGGTTCTCCGATTCCTCGGACTTTTCGAAGATAGCACTTTTCGGCTCAAAGTCGAATTGTGCCATGACTTCTTCTTTCTTTATAAGCGAATAATCGAAAAAGAATAAACAAATAGTATTAATATCAATACCTTCCCGAAGCGGTATAGGCTCGTAGTCAAAGAGGTCGTCGTCGTCGAACTCGGACATGTCGACGTCTCCCATGGGTGAGGACGCTGTGGAGTCCTTTCCCAAGATGGTGTCGGCCAAACCAAGTGGCTTCGAAGTAGCCTTCGCTTCCTCCATCATCGGTGGAGTAGAGGCCTCGAGCTCTTTAACCCTCCACTGCTTACTTTGAGGGACCATCGGCTTGATCTCGTTGAAGACATCGTCCCTCCTTTTCTCCACCTCTTCTTTTAGCATCTTCCGAAGGTGCAGCATTTGGAGCTTTCTCTTTTGAGTGTGGGTCAAGCCAGACGAACACTACCTCAGTTGCATGTACTTGGAGGAGCTCTTGCTGCTGCTAGCTTTATGGTCATGGAAAGCCTTTTCGACCGGATCATCCAAAGTGATCGGTTCCGTGAAAACTCCTTCGATTTTGACATTGGTTGTGCCGATTTTCACGACACCTCCGGATGCACTCTCTTGATGAACAATAGCGGAGGGAGAAGGTTCATGATAGGACTTAAGGTGCCCGATCTTTCGGTGAGGTGATAACTATCGATTTGGTGGAGTCGACCCTCACGATTCGACTACAAATGAACAGGTCGTGTGCGTCTTAGCAATCGCAGAACCAACTCCGAATGGTTATTGACCTCGCCGAAACAGCAAGATCAGCCTGATCATGAAGATCAATTCTTGCAAGCAATCGAAGAACAAGCAAGAACAAGATGTGACAAAGCAGAAATCTCTCACAATATGGGATTCTCAAAGCTGTCTAACAGGTGGTCGTTGGACACAACTGAAGATCAAAAAGTTTGTATAAGAACTAAACTATAACAAAAAAAACTCAAGTGTTCCTGGTGGCGACTGGGACCTTTAAATAGTGTGGAGGACGACCAGAGGGTGCTGGGGTCGTCCTCAAACCTTCTGTATAGAAATGACGATTGGCGCTGACTCCAACGTGATATGAAGGTGAGGTTGGATCCATTCGAAAGTAGACTTCGTGAGCTTTTCAAAATGTACTTAAACACCCAAATTGGATTCTATATGAAGTCGTGACTTTCATTGCAAGTTTGTACTGTTTTGCAGTCTGAATCCACCGTGTGGGAATATTTTTATTGAAGTCTTCATCAAAGGATATGATGTCCATATCAGTTCATTACCTTGCTTTAAGCACCATTCTTGCTTAGGCGCAGTGGTGGAGCTCCCTCCTTGAGCCTTAATTGGTCGAGAATCCGTTCGATCTGAGATAAGGTTAGAGAGCCTTGTGAAGACATCTTCTCTCGGCCCGTTCCACCCTGTATGAAACGTCAGGTATAGCATCGACGGAACGAAAATCGGTGGCATGAGCATCGGTGACGTGTGCATCCATAGTCTTATGTATGGACGCCACACCGAGAACAGTGGACAAGGCATAGGATGAAACTACGGTGGCAGCACCTCGAAGCCATGTGGAGGAAAAGGAGGGGGCCTATGCACATCATGATTGGCCTCATCTCCTTTCTAGGTGAGCACCTCCCCTAGGTGGCAACCTTGGCCGCTTCATAGACCGATTATTCAAATCGACCTTTTGATTTTTGTATTTAGCCATGAGACGGTCGAAGACGCTTTTTGGCCCCATCGTCCGATCCGTGGTTTTACCTTGGTTTACCTTTCACTTACCCACCTCCAGTTTCTTTGGCTTTATCATCTTGGGCCCTGGAACTTGTCTCCCGGGTCTAGAGCCTAGGATGGTGACCTTGAGAGACTCTTGATCATCGGGAGACTTCTCGAGCATCACTTTTTTAAAAACCCCTTTCTCACCCGAAGAAATAGGCATCTCCTCCCCGATGATCATATTCTTCCCCTTAGAGGTATCGGCTTGATGAGGCTGAATCGACCCCTTGTGATTGAGCGTTGACGGGGAAAGAGTGCTTGTCGATCTGCATTTCTTTCGTCCCTCATTAAAGGCCGATTAGACCTGTCGATAGAAAACATTACAATTATTAGTAGTATGATAATAAGAGTTATGCCATTTACAATATGCCCTACGCTTAATCTTATTCGTCGAAGGTAAAGTATATGCGATCTTAATGTATCCACATTTATGCAGCACATCAAATATTCTATCACACTTAGCTACATCAAATGTGTATTTTACATCGTCTTTTCGATTCTTATGAATCGGTTTGAGCGAATCAAAAGCAAACGATTTGGCCTTATATAGCCAAACGAACTCGGCAGTCAAAATGTTATTAGAATCATCATCGGAGCTATCCGAATCATATTCTACGACGTGCATGTTATGACGGGTCTTACAATTTTGTTTTTGTTTACTTCAGCTCTGTTGAGCTGAAGCCCTTTGTTGGAGGTGAGTGACTGTGATAAAATCGTACCCCTCTAACTTCTCCTTAAGATGTGACCGTAAACCATTAAAAGTTCGGTCAGCTAAGTCTTTTTCAAAAATTGTTAAATTAAAGCATCGGTTCTTAACATCTCTAAACCACCGAAGATAGTCAATGGCAGGTTTCTCTTTTCCTTGCCGAACCGATGTCAAATGTGACAATTTTAATTCATTGTCCCCGGAGTAAAAATGATCATAGAACTTACGCTCTAATGACTTCCAAATGTAAATAGAGCCCGAGGACAATGACAAAAATCAAGAGAAAGCGGTTTCGGTTAGCGATAATGAAAACAAACATACTTTTAAAGCCTCACTAAAACCCGCTTCTCTTAATTGTGCTACATATTAACTAATATGCTCTCAAGTGGTTTTACTATCTTCGCCATTGAATTTGACGAAGTCAGAAACACGCCATCCTACGGGATATGAGACCGAATCAAAATACGCGGGGTATGGTTTTTAATAAATTCGGTCTCTCCCCTTAAGGTCCACTCCTAGTGTCTCACGAAATTGTTTATTTGAGTCTTTCTTAATGTGCACCATACACTCCTCTATGTTGGAAGGGGTGGCCTAGTATACTCAATGGTGGAGGGTGTGCGCTTGTTTTCGTGACGCTAAATATTTCATTAGGGACAGGGCGATGAGGGATTCTTGTACCGCTTGGTGTGATGGGCAGTGCGCTATATGTAACGGTACGGTAAGAAGGAACAAAGTTAGTCAATTCACTCAATCGGTTCATGGCCGGATTAGAGATGCTAGTAATTGACTCTACACTAGTGAGAGACACTACTAAAGTGTTGGCTTGCACAGGTGATGAAAAACTAGTTTGTTCACTAGGCATGCCGTACGTAGGTTGTTCTACATTAAAGGTAGTAGGCGCCGATATACTAGTTACACGTACAACATGAGATGATGATGCAATGCTAATATTTTTAGCTTTAGACAAGTTTTTTTAGATCATGTATTGCATATCATTAGTTAAGACGTTTTTCAGGTCGGAAAAGTAATATGAAATGTCTTCAAAAGTAACGTAAGGTCGAGAAGATGTCTTTGCATTGGTAGCACCCATGACGGCGTCATCGTTGACGGCCGAAAGAACGGGCTCCTTCACTTGAGAGATCGTGCCCTAACGGTCCTTTTTGAAACACGTCAAGTACTCCTGCAGCTCCTGCTCCTCGCGCGCCTTGCGACTCTCTTCAGAGACCCTCCGGTGTTTCAAGAACGCCTTGCGCGCCTCGTTGGGTAACTCCTCTAAAGATGGCACGACAATGTTCATCGTGGAGATCTCTGAGGTCATGGTGAAAACGACGATTCGGTTTGTACAACCAGAATCACTTGTCCCCAGCGAAGTCGTCAAAAAGTGTGTTGACGTCGAAATCGGGTCCGGGCCAACGCACCGCTCGCACGTCCGTGTGTGGGAACGCCGGCGCTTCTTCAATGTTGAGTTTAGACAGCACTTAAAAAATCTCACCTCGAGAGGTATCCCGTCGGAGGAGGATCGTCCTAAGGTTGATTCGGGCTCGGTCAGACTAGCCGGATCGCCTTCGATCGTCGTCGGGATGAAGGAAGAACAACAAAACGAGGGTCAAGTGAGGGGATTAGGGTTAGAAAAGTGCAAAATATAAAGGTAAATGGTTTGATCGATTGGATCTCCTCAACCGGCCATGAGCCTTTATTTTATAGAGGTGAGATGGCCTTATTCCGCAGAGCAACGGATCTCTCAATTTAGTAAATAATTTAAAATTGATCTGCTGAAAACTTTTTTAAATCAACACTATCAGAGTCTTCGGTAAAGTGCCGAACACTTCGGTGACCGAAATATTCGGTATGACGCTGGAGGATCCGTCGTGTAAATCCAGAGAACTTGAGAGGGTTTGTCGGACCCTTCAGTGTACAAAACATCGAACCCGAGAGGGCTTACCCGACAGTTTAGCAATGCACCAGATACTCCGGTGGGCCGAGTGCTCAAATCTAAGAGGGGTTATTAGACAGTCTGACACAGTGTCGGATACTCCGGTAAACGAACTAGCCAAACTCGAAAGAGATTACGGGGCTCCGGCATTGTACCGCTCGGGTGAGACCATTTTTTTGAGTCAACACATATGCACAGCTATAACACGACGTTTGGCATGATTATTCGAAACCTTGAATCTTTGACTGCTACCCATGGGTGCCTGTTAAACTTGGGAAGATGCTTGTCGTTAGGAGAGTAAAATTCAACGAAAGAAAAAGACGCGTTCCTAAACCTGTTTTGTAGAAGATAAAATCCCGCCCGTGGTGACGCTGACTTGTTTTGTAGAGCACTAAGATTGTTACTTTCCTGTGTGGTTCGTGTGGGGGAAATTAAAGGTCATGTTCTTGACTGGTTGTACCTCGTAACTAAAAGGCGGTTTCGCTTTCTCGCAAGGACCAGTTCTTCCGACCACGCATGAGACGCACACGTACTGATAGCCTTTTTTTTTCCGAACAAATACTGCTAGCCTGTTGATGGAGTAAGTTTTCCCACTAGACTAGTTATTCCTGTTTCGACGTGTTCCAAATGGAAAAAATGGCTCAGCCGTGCTACAATGGTTAGGCCCCTTTGGATTGAAGGAAAAACATAGGAAAAATGTAGGATTTGGATTCTATAGGAATTTCTACTGTACATGCCTTTGTTTCACAGGATTCGTGTTTAGGAAAACAGCAGAAAAGTTTTCTTTGATAGCAGTTTTGTAGGAATTTTACAGGATTAGAAGCATGAAGTCTGATCTTATTTTTTCTTCCTTCGCGTTGGTTCGAGGCATCCCATAGTCATTAGCCCACGCTGATGGGGGTCAAGAAATAGTAGCTCATTTGAAAAATTATACGGTTGTGTGAAAAACCGTCACATTGATTTGACTGAATATTTGCCTTCATTGTGAAGTGATGTTGCTTTGATGGCCTGAATTAACTTCTGACACGTTTATCCACTTTTAATTATGAAAGTATTAAACATGAGACTAATTAAAATCTTTATAAAAATCTTATGTTTTTTCTAGTGACCTATCCAAACAACTATTCCTTTATAAATCTTATGTTTTTTAATTCTCTGTTCTTTCATATACATTTCTATTCTATTTCTGTGTTTTTCCAATTTCCAAAGAGCCCTAAAATGAGAACGATGCTTTTGGCAACAATGTAAGTACTCCTTATAATGTCTTAGCGAGAAAACGAAGGGCAGTTGGCAGGTGTAACCACTACGTCGTCGACTGGTCGTCGTAGCAGCTTCCTCAATTATCCAAAGCCCCATCGGCGGCGTGATTCAGACGGAAGCATGTGCATTAATAATCAGATAAACAGCAAAGTATCTCCCGTCATTTTTTTTTGTGAAACTTTAGTCGTAGCGAAATGAATGGACCGAGAGGCAGGTGAGATATAGCCAGAAGGCCCAGAACGACTGGTTACATTCATTCACGCCCCTGGTCCCAGTAATCAAACCGGCAGCCGGCGCTCTGGTCAAGTCCACCCCAGGGAAACGAGTAAAGCAGCGAACCAAGACCCACGGCTCTGCCCAGCCACGACACGCGAGGCCTCGGACGCGCGCCCCTTTTTCCCGCTCGCTCACGCTATAAATCCCCGGCAGACTGCTTCCTCCGGCACCGCGTCGCGCACACACCATCTCCTCCACTCCGAACTCCGAAGACGCGAGAGCTAGCTAGTTTGGGAGCCGAGCGAGCGAGCGAGAAGATGCTGGGCGGGATCATCGGCGACCTGACGGGGCTGAACAAGAATGCGCGGCTCAAGGGCACGGTGGTGCTCATGCGCAAGAAGGTGCTGGACCTCAACGACTTCGGCGCCACCATCATCGACGGCATCGGCGAGTTCCTCGGCAAGGGCGTCACGTGCCAGCTCGTCAGCTCCACGCTCGTCGACCCCAGTGAGCACCGCCTCGATCCCCTAGCTTCCCTGTAGCTTTCCCTGCTAGCTCTTCCTTCAGTTTGTTCATAAGTTTTTTTCCACAAAAGTAAAGCTAGACGTACTAGGAAAACTGTGTGGGCGGCCGGCCGTGGATGATGGATCGGCTTTGCCTCGGCGCTCGGTCGTCTTTGACGGGACATGGAAAGACGAGCGCCGAGAACGGCA
>BCLH01001452.1:45863-83153 GCA_001602315.1 Zoysia pacifica | reverse complement strand
ATGTCGAGGAGAGGTGTCGCTGATTGGCGCCTTGCCGAGGGGTGTATCCTCCCCGGCCTTGAGAGCCTGCAGCATGAAGCTCTCCCGCGTCGGGTCGTGATCTAGCGCCGCATGAACTCGACGATGGCGGGCCGTGCGCCTCTTGCGCGGGGCCTGAAAACAAAGCTAGCCGCCCTGATCGGCGACGAAATCCAGGCTCCCGAAACAGAAGACCTAGCCAGCGGTGAAGACGAGGGCGCGCCACGACTGGACGTCTCGAGCGATGATGACTGTGAAGCTCCTAAAACGAAGGTGAGAGATCGAGGCCTCTCCTACCAAAGCGAATATCAAAACCATCGACAAAAACAAAGCGAAAATGTACCACGAAAAAGCACCCTACCTGGCGCGCCAACTGTCGGTGTTCTGACCACCGGCACAGTAGAATTTATGTATTTGGAGAGAGATTCGGTGCGCTCTTCTTGCCAAGATGGCCTAGTTCACGTAAGACTCAAGGGTTAACCTGGTGCGCACACGAGGGTTCGAGCGCGCATGCGGGCGGCTTCGAAAGGCACAGCAACAGGCATGACGGCAGGTCAGCGGCTGCGAATGACGGGCGACGGCGAGCAGTGCAAAGGTGGCAACGCAGCTGCGGGCTACGACGAGCGGTGGGCGGCACGGCTGAGAATGGCGACGACGAGCGCGGGTGGCGCTGCGGTGAATGGCGGGCGTCTCTGTTGCAGGTGACGGCCAGCAGCGGACGGCGCGGCAGCAGGCGACGGTGAGCTGCGGGTGACACGGCTGCAGGCGACAGTGAGCAACGCGGCTGAGGGCGATGGCGAGCGGCATGTGGCGTGTCCATGGGTTGCGAGCGGACGACGGTGACCGCGTGCGGATGTAATGGCGTGGCCACGGGCGGCGTGACCCGTAGTCTTTTTTTTTTAATGGACCCCACTAAGTTTCCCTTGGAAACGGTTTCGTAGGGAAAGAATACTTTCCCTACGTTTTTCCTGGAAACTGTAGGGCACATTCAATTTTCCGTCAATCTTTTACCTAATAAGGGTAGCCAAGGCATTTTCTTGGGAAATTCTTTCCCTAGGGTTTTTTTGGTTTTCCCTAGGATTTTGGTTCCTAGGAAAATATGTCGATTTCAGTAGTGCTGGCACCACCGCCGCGTGTGGACCAGCGCTCTGCCCCCGTCCAATGCTGAGATTGTTTTGTGTTTTTCTTACCCTTCTTTTGGTACTGTTAAATGTGTGATTAAGTGTTCCCGTCATGTAAGGTTTGCTAAATTCTTCTGTGGAATTGATACTTGTAACAGCTTGTTCTGGGAAATTGAGAATACGGGTATAAGGTTTTTGATTCCTTGAGACATGCTGAATACTTTGATGTAGAAAAGAAAAAGCCCACCGGGAAAGGGTGTGCGGAGGGTGGTTTTGTATCGGCCGGCGAACATTCCTGTGCTACCAATCCCTGTTTCTTTACCTCCTAGGAGGTGAAACATCAATTTAATCGGAGCCATTGAATTTTGGAAGATAAAAAAAAGAAAAATATGAAATACAATATTACCTTAGCCAACATGGAAAGGATTTAGTTTTTAAAATTGTCACATGCATCACTTTTCATAACTCATTGATTTCCTTCAAATTAAATAATATAATAATTAATAATTATAATAGAGATTTTACCTCCTAGAAGGTAAAAGAACCATTTACTCTTTGCGATATTGTGACACTCGGTATTTTGCCAACACCAAAGGAATCACAAGAGTTGAACCAAAGTTGAAATCTTGGAGCCGAGCTCAAAAAAAAAAATTTAAACCGGTTATGTAAATTTTCAATTTTCAAATTCAAATTCAAATTTCAAAATGTGCGTTCAAGCTTTTACAAAGGAATATTGTGAAACAAAAATTCTCTCTTGAAATGTCTTGCAAAGGCTTGAATTTTAGAAATTTTTGTAAAATTTTATTCAAAAGTCAAATGGCCCAAATGAATTATTTCTCTCAAAATATTTGTCTGTTTTCGAAATTTTATAGAATAAAATTTATTTTTTAATTTGAACTTGGGCTCAAAATCAAAGTTGTTCCTCTCGAAAAGTTCTATCTCTCTGCAAAGTTTCAAAATTTTTAGAGCTCGGAAAGTATAGGTTTCAAAGAAAATCAGCAAGCAGCGCAGAAAAATCAGTGAAAAACGGAAGAATAAGAAAGCAGACCCCACATGTCAGCCGCACTGCTCCTCTTTCTTCCTCCTCCTGTCGTTCGCCGCCACCGCACGAGTCCAGGTGCCAGCTCCCTCGTGCCTCTTGCTTGCATGCGCGCCACGATGCATGCGACGTGCCCTCCCCGAGTAGTCAGTGTAGGCACGACCTCCTCCCCGATCGAGCCCCCCCCCCCACTCTGCTCTCCCTCTCATTCTTTCGCTCTCTCTCCGAGTCGCCTCTCGGCCATCGTCATGGAACGGCCCGGCCAAGCCGTCTTCGGCCCCCATCTGGTCATGTGCAGCCCAAATCTGAGGCCCAGCGTGGCTCAGGCCGGAGGCTGGATATTTTATTTATTTTGTGAAATTATTTATTTATTGATCAAAAATGATGTTTAACTTATAAAATCCGTAGAAAATTCATTATAGCTCGTAAAATTGCGAAATAAATTTTGTTAGGATCCTCTCATCTAGAAATATATTCTGAAACTAACAAATTTTCATTTTATGCATGAAATTAATTTAATCATTTGAGATCACTAAATAATTCATTAATGCATTATCATTATCCCTTCGTATGATAAAATCTTACATGTTACTGTTTATTTAATTAAATCTTTTGGTTCTGCAAAGTTTCATATTTATTTTCATCAAAAATAATTTTATAAATGTTATATTTGTTTAAATAATGTTTAATTCATTATAAATTCATTGGATTTTAATAAATCCTATAAAATATACTCTTCTGTTTATTTGGTTAAATTTATGTTTTAGAAAAATTTCATAATTAGTTTCTTTAAAAATAATTTTATTAATTGTTTTATTGTGTTTAAATGGTATTTAAATCATTAAAAATCTATTTGATTTAAAAAAATCTTGAAACTTTCTGAAAAAATTATTTATAACCTCTTTGATTTTATGAGCAACTTAAATTCGGTCTGTATTTGCAAACAGCTATTCCATGTGAGTCGGCCTTGTCATATCTTTTGGAGTTGGATATAGTTAGCCATATTGACGAGTAAGACTTGTTGAGCATTCGAATGCTCAGGGCGTGGCTCTTTGTGGTTTGTTTTACAGGTGACCTCTCTTTCTCTCCTCTGAACCAACCGGCAGGAGCGACCTCTGAGAGTGGCTTTGTTCGTTGGGAGCCTTGCTCACCACACTGAGCTCTTGTGTGCTGATAGAAGGTGCATCGTATGGGCTCGATGTCACCTTAAGCTTAGAATCTAGGAATCCCTACTAGTTTTAAATAAAGTTCGTTCGCTTTCACGCTTTTAAAAACTTTGGTTTGTAACTTAAACAACTGTTTGTATTATATTTTATCGTGCTTGAGTTGTACTGTTGGTCTTCGCTTCGTCGAGTGGCACCCGATAAGATTCTGTAGTCGATAGATCGTCCCTTTTTGAGGGGCAGTCTGTCACAGCTGGTATCAGAGCAATATCTAAAACAGTACGACTTTAAAGCTATTTTTGAAAAGCTAACTACGCTGAAAATTCTTAGTTTTAGCCCAAATAAGGACTATATTAGTGCTAGTCTTATCAGGTGATTGTGTCAGAGTGCTAACTGCCGACCCTTAGTTCGCATAGAATTTGAGAGATCGTGTTTGCCAACGAGGTCATGTACGGTCATCTATATTGGCCAAAATTTTGTTTTGGTGAGGACCGTAGGAAGTTGCATATTGAGCATTTGCATTTAAAAGTTGTAAATAACCAAATCATCTAAAAAGAAATCTCCTATCTTGTGTTAAAAGTTTTAAAAAGTTTGAAAAGTTTTGACCCAGCCAACTTTGGGGCAAAGCCGCTTTGAATTTCAACTGCCATCGCAATTAGGACAGATTGCCAAAAAATTTGTGGAACCTTTATGCTTCTAAATACTAGGTGGTTGGCCCGAAGATTAGAATTTTAGTAGACTGATTTGTATGCTCGAAGAAGATGAAGAAGGTCTAAGTGATCAGCGGATAGGAATGCCTATACCTAGAACCAACCCTAATGCAAGTTATCGCGGCTATGTTTTAGTCGTAGAAAGAGCAGACGCAAGAATGCCTTCATTCCCGAACAAGTTTGCTTGAAGAGTTCTTGGTCATGTTGAAGATGCGAGAAGAGAAGCTTTAGGATGCTAGTATTCCAATGCTCCCCAAGCCTACAAGAACATAAGGTTACTAGGAGCAATCTAGTGTAGTTTTTCCTAAACCTCTCCTTCCCAAAAATCATTGTCACCCATCCAACTCTAGGAATCCTGATTTTGATATTGTTACCTTCTGATTGTTGATTCAAAATCTTGCATCCCAATCTCTATCATGAGTATGTCGAAGTAACTTTTGGTGCATCTGTTCAATAAATCTGCGACCATCCTGCCACTTCAAGCCCTTGAGAACTTCAAAGCTCCCTCATTTTCTTAACCATTTTTCAAGATTAAGAACTCTATAGCAAGGTTATGATATTCTCTTCAAGTTGGTAGTCAAAGGTCTTTAAGATTTGCCGCACAAACCCTGTTAGACGGTCAAGCTACGTTAGGACCTCAATCTATCCAGAAGAAAATTTCAACACCTCAACTGTAATCTTTCAGAGATCATACCTCCTGTTCTGCTTTTCGTATGAGGATAAGTGAATATCCGTTGGAAAATTATGGAAGTTCTGTACAACTTTGTTATCCAGCTTCAGTCTTGTTTCTGTTGTTATAAGTGCTTCGATCCAATTTCTGTGACTGCTGCCAGCTTGGGACAGAATTGATGCTACTCTGTTGTACTCCACCTTTGAGCTCTAACATTTGACTCCAAATCTTCCCTTTCTACTTTCATTAGCATTCTTTCAACTCGTATGATGTCGCGCACCCCGTTTTCGAGATGCACTGTGATACACGTATCAGTCCCTGGATCAGTAGCTGATACGCACAACACAACATAATGTATATCGAAAGCATACTTCGAAAGAAAAAACTAACCTGAGACAGGACTTTTAGTGGCCACACATGAGGATCTCTACGATCCTACACTGGTTGACCAACTAAAAGAAGAGCAGCCAGCAAACATCCGGGCCCAAATCAACAAGCAGACTTGGGAAGCAGAACAAAACCAGTACAACACCTACGCGATCCTCACTGTCTAAAACTACAAATGCAGGCGGGTGAGTACATAAGGTACCCAGCAAGCTCCAACACTAAGCAAAGGTATAAATATAGATGCACATTGGTTGTAGCAAGGATGAGGCATCATGGTCTATGTTGCAAAAAGCCAGTTTTATGCAAGGTTCACAACAGAAGATTTCAAAAGGGAGTGAAAGCATTTATTATCTATATATTAATAGGTTGGACCTGGGGGAGTACAAACTGTTCCCACCAGTTCTCTAATTTTTAACTAGAAGGGCCTCCACTATCCCCTCCAGACACTTTCCAAAGCACGGGTAGCTACACCCACTTACACTTCAAGGCAGTATAGAAAATCTAATCGTAGGGCGTCCGAACAGTAGCATGTCAATACCATGACAACGGCCTATCTGGAAGGATTTCTAACTCTGCAGAGGTTGTACATTATACCCACAGGTTATGCTACTCCTGATCATTAGAGTTGCATAACGCCTATCCCACATCTACGCAGTTTTTCACAGATTTCACCCAAGGTGCAAACAGGGGCCATCCCTCGGGGTTTTTCAGACCGTCGATGACGCGTCGGTACATTCCCGGAGCCGGGTCGTGAATATCCACCACATTCATGCCTTTTCCTGGTCCCCTCCAATCCCCAGGTATTACCAAACCAGGGGCTATATCCGCGGGCTTACGCTCCCGTGACGCGGGCAATTACCGTCGAAGGCCAGGCAGCGAGTTATCTCACGCCCTTCTTATGTTCCCTTGTGTCTTCACTACCGACCCCCCAGTGGTTCGATGTGGAAAGAATACGTAGAGTGAATAAGTCCTGCCCAAAATGTACAGGTTCTGTGGTTGCACGGGAATTACCAAGTCGAGGGCTAACGAACCGGTCCTTATATGGCAGGGGTGGCGGTCTCGTCCACGACAGGTGGACCACAGCGGAGCCTACACACCTATCACCATCACCTTAGGTGAGCCCTACCCCACGGCCAGAAACATCCCCTCTTCACCTAGCACCAGTTGTTCTAATCCCGCCCTCTTTTATTTGTCCTCACACCACCAAACTTTTTCAACTCCTTTTGCAAATTAATGGTATATGGTGCGGCTGTGCGGAGCACCGTAAATGGGGTCCTAAGTAGATTTAGTACAAGGTAATATCCGTTCCGTAAAACTATCTAGGAACGAAATCCCTATAGCTATCAAGGACACTTCATCAATGGTTTTCAAGGAAGGTATTCATATCTATACAACGAGTTACTGACATAAATATAAATACCTAAGATCAAGTAGGATTATGACTAACACAACGTTTCAAACCAAGATATCATGCATAGCAGAATAAATAGGCACTATGGGAGCATTAGCAAATTGTAGGTTTCAATATGAGGTTAGAGCTTGCCTGCAAATTCTTTAATCTTTAAGCCTGAGGTTGAAGGCTTCTTCTTCAAGATCTCAATATTCAATCTCTAGCTTCGCGCCCAATCTACGAGCTTCTCTTCATACGTAGACCTTCTGGTCCCTCTTGAGGCTTGACTCTTCCTTACACTCAGCGTTATCTACGCGAAGGAAAAGCCTAATAAAACTACTGCGAAAGAAACACAACTCAAGAAGGAGCGATAAAATCCAAAGAACTCCAACTAAGAACCAGATAACACCACGAGAAAAACTTAGGGTAAGTCATGCATGATGCGGTGATTAGTTATTACGAGGAGCGGTGAGGCCCACCAGCATGGCTATTGGAGAGGCATGTGCATGTGTAGTCCTGTGAACAGTACATCATTTTATGTAGACCTTAATTTAGGACCATTCACTACTAGTTTATTACGAGGAGCGATGAGGCCCACCAGCATGGCTATTGGAGAGGCATGTGCATGTGTAGTCATGTGAACCGTACATCATTTTATGTAGACTTTAATTTAGGACCATTCACTACTTGTTGGCCATTAGAGTTATTCTGATTGATACCTAGTGATTAAACTATATCATGAGTGCATTGTGCGTGCTTCTATGTCACGGCTCATGACCTGAGTTATCCGTGTACATTGTGCACTTGCACTTATTGTTGGCCTGTGCTTATATCTATGTATCATGGTTTCGAATGTGAGCGCGACTTAAGATTGCACGTGTACCGGTGTGTACCGATGTAAAGTGAAATACATAAGTATTCTGATTAATTTATGCTTACTTTCTAACATGCCCGTAGGTGGTCGAGTATTTAGCTATTAATTATTTAGTTACGTCGTTAGTGCTAGTAGGTGGTACGTGCACTAGCGTGTACTGATGTGTTACACATACTTTCTAGTGAGTATTTCTTGATTCTACTATACAATTGAACTCCTACACTAAATATATGGCATTAACTGTGATGTGGTGATGGGCATATTGCTACTGTTAGTTATTTAGTTTATACCTATATGAATGTACTACTTTAGGTGCTTAATGGTTAATTACCTAACTTATTTCATATAATTAAATTGCTAAAACTAACAAGTGACACAAGCGCTAAAAGGTGCCATTGCATGGGTGACTACATGGCAGGTTGCTTATGGGCTGCTAACTAAAGTGTTTACTTACTTCCTAGTATTTAGTTATTAGTGTTTAACTATTAATTTTATAATTCTAATTTTAAGTTAGGTTATTTAGTGCTAACATGGGTGCGCATACTAATGTGTGCTAAATAATGGGGTTATGCTATGCTGTGGCGTGCCTTAGCTAGTATAAATTTATGCTTAGAATGCATCATAGTTAAAGACTTGCACTAACAACGATAAAACAAAAGAAGGAACACGATTAAACTCAGCGAAGAACTTACTATAGAAGGGAATCAGCAAGACCGAAGGTTGGCTGAGGTTTGGATGATTCGATGTGATGGAGCTTGAGATAATGGTTCCAATGGCACCAAGATCACTGAAAACTTAGTTAAGGTGTAGCGGTGGTGAGACGAACATGGTGTTCACGATGGAAAACAGGAAATCTCCCCCGTGGACACGCTACCCGACATATGTCCACAGTTGTCGGGTGTGTGTGTGCAGACGTGAAATAGGGGACGAACTTCGTGGTGATGTGGCTAGCTAGTCTGTGACTGAAAACTGGCAAAGGCTGCATGGACACATGGCTCGGCCTGTGTCCACGGCCTCTAAACACCTGCGTGTCCAGAATCGAGGAAAAATCATGTGGACACGTGGTTCGGCGGGTGTCCACAGCCCCTGGACACACGGGTGTCCAGAATCGAGGATTTCTCCGTGGACACAGAGTTCTGTGACGTGTTCATGGACACGTGAATATATGATCTGTAATCATGTCCGTGGACACTTGGACTGTGACCGTGTCCGTGGACACGTGAACTGTGACGTGTCTGTGGACACGTGAAAGTGAAGGTTTGGGGTTTTGTGAAAGTTCGGGGATTCGTGGACACGTGAGAGTGAAAGTTCGTGGTTTTGTGGGAGTTCGGGGATTCGTGGACACGTGAGGGTGAAAGTTCGTGGTTTTGTGGAAGTTCGGGGATTCGTGGACACGTGAGAGTGAAAGTTCGTGGTTTTGTTAAAGTTCGGGGATTCGTGGACACGTGAGAGTGGAAGTTCAGGGTTTGTGAAAGTTCGGGGATTCGTGGACACGTGAGGGTGAAAGTTCGTGGTTTTGTGAAAGTTCGGAGTTTCCGTGGACACGGGAAAGTTTGGGGTTTCCGTGGACACGGGAAAGTTTGGGGTTCACGGGGAAGTTCGGGGTTCACGGAAAGTTCGGGGTTTTTCGTGGACACGGGAAAGTTCGGGGTTCACGGGAAAGTTCGGGGTTCACGGAAAGTTCGGGTTTCCGTGGACACAGGAAAACTGTGTCTGTGGACACGTGGCCAGTGCTGTGTCTGTGGACACGGGAAAACTGTGATCGTGTCCGTGGACACGGGAACTGTGATCATGTCCGTGGATATGTGGACACGTGAAAACTGTGACGTGTCCGTGGACACGTGGACACAGAAAAACTGTGATCGTGTCTGTGGACTCGGGAACTGTGATTGTGTCCGTGGACACGGAAAAACTGTGACGTGTCCGTGGACACGTGGACACGGGAAAATTGTGACGTGTCCGTGGACACGTGGATACGGGAAAACTGTGATGTGTCCGTGGACACGGTGACGTGTCCGTGGACACGTGGACACGGGAAAACTGTGATCGTGTCCGTGGACACGTGAAAACTGTGACGTGTCCGTGGACACGGGAAAATTGTGACGTGTCCGTGGACACGTGGACACGGGAAAACTGTGATCGTGTCCGTGGACACGTGAGTCGTGACTGTGTCCACATGAAACCGTGGACACGTGCACTGTGTTGCTAGGGGATTATTGCTGGTCTTCGTGGTCTGGGCCATGCCCGCGTCCGAAGTGATGGACACGGAGAAGGGGCTGTGTCCCTTGGCCCTTAGACACGGAACGAAGACTGTGTCCAATGGGACCAAAGTCGCTCATGCCCTAACTAAAGTTCCTGTTGGACTCTGACATGTGCGGAGTTCACTAGTGTGGTTCACGGCCCACCAGCCAGGAACCCGAGCCAACGACCTGGGTCGGCTCGGTGTAATAGGGCAGGAGGCGTTCCGGACATGCCGGTCGCGCTCCCGGTGTGCCCCGGACACGTGCCAAACTTTCCGACGCGTTTCCGGTGACACGACCACGAACCAGCCTCTGGGAAATAACGTTCTAAGTTTCTGGAATTGTGTGCAAGCTTGCTGTGGTGGTGTGGTGGGCTCGGGGTTACAGTTTTGACCGAAACACAGGAAACTAGAGCGCGCTCCGGACGCGCACTGAGCGTGCTCTGGCGCTCCCGAGTGCACATCGACGTGACCAAGCACGCGATGCGTTCTGGGTGACACAGGGCAAGCGGAGGCACGTAGCTTTGCTCCGAGGTCCTTCGCAGCTCCTGGAACATGGCGACGTGATCTAACCGGCCAGATACGGCGGCGCGGCAGCTGGCGGCGCAAGGGGCGCGGCGGCCGACAAGCGTGACCGTGGGGAGGCTGGCGGGGAGCTTCTCTGGCACTAGGACTAGCTCGGGGTGACGAAGCTTGATAAGATGAAGTTGTACACGCAGGGAATTGGAAGATGGTCGCCGGAATGATGAGCTCCCCGGAAGTGGCGGGTGGTGGCTGAACTCGGGGAAACGGCAAAATTGCCGACGACGAGCAGGAAATCCGATGAGGGAGGGATGTCCTTAACTGCTACACAGTGTGGCGAGGCGTGCGGACGCGCGGGCGCAGGGACGGGACAGCTTTATAGCCGGAGAGGAGCGAGCTCGGCGCAGCCGTGTTGGGTGAGGTCAAGCGGTAAGTTTTTGTCGCGTTCGAGCCGTCGAGCTGCTGCGTGGCGTCGTCAATACTGTGGCAAGAATCAGCGGTGCCAGCACGGCTTCCACGCTCGTCGGCATTGCGGCATGTCGACGTCCAGTCTTCAATCGCATGGCGACAAGGGCCGCCGCTTGTCTCGGACGTCAACACTGTCATCCCCCCCCCCCCCCCGTGTGCGTGGTGTGGCGGGTCAGAGTGGACGGCAGTGTACGGCTCCGTCACCGCCCTTGTCTGGCGCGGCTCGCCGGCACAGCCAGCCGGAGCCGGCCTGCCCCCGTCGGCCCGCGCGCGCGGTGTGCTGAGGAAGGAGGCATAGGGTGCGGCCTGGGCCGAGGGGAAAGGAAAGAAAAGGGGAAATGGGCCGTCCTGGAGAGGAGGTTTCGGCCCACTTTATTGATTCGAATTTCCCTCTTCATTTTCCATTTTCAGATTTTCCCGAAATTCCTGCAGGAGCTCTCTGTTTTTCTTATAAAAGAGCAACTTTTCGAGCTCCGATGAATGCGAAATTTTGCAGGGTTGAAGAACTTTTTAAGATGAACAACTTTTGTTTTAGGATTATCTTCAAATTCTGAATGGATTTTATTCTATGAAATTCGGAATATAAATGGCTATCTGAAAGGAGTAAATTAATTCGAACAGGGTCAAAAAAGTGCAAAAGAATTGGATGTGTTTGGAATTCAAGGAGTTTGATAAGACAGGAATTCACAAGTATTGGGTTCGAAGGAGTTGAATGAATTTCAATTTCAGAGGAACTTGCCGGATCTAGAATTTTAAAGGATTGGAACGAGCTCGAAATTCAAAAGAACACAAGAAAATAAACGGAAAGAAAGAGGAAAATAAAAAGGGCTCACTCACTTGCCACACCTCAAATTTTAATATTTTGAAATCTTCAATTTAGATAAGTTTTAATTTAATGAGGTTTTGCCATTTGAAACAGGAATGAAAAGAAGAGGTGAGAAGTGGAATGAAAAATGTTAGGATGAAAGTTAGAAAAATTTTGAATTTCGCGTTTTTAAACTTGTTCTAAAATTTGGGATGTCACATATGACTTATTCCTTCGTTGTCGAGCTGCCATCTTTTGCCAGCCTTGATATCTTTCTCAATCATGTTTCGAAAATCCAACCTCTTTTGACAAGCCCTTCGTAGCTTTTTGTTATCACCAACTCTTCCATCGGCTCAAAGTTTGGCATATGCCACCATCATCTAGAGGATATATGCTATCCTCTATAGTCCTTGTATGATCTTTTCTATGCAAGAAATTCCTCTTTTCCTGTGATCTCCTTTTTGTAACCTTGGTATTCTTTAACCGTATAAAGATAAACGACGTCATGAAACATCATTGTCTAAAGAATGCTGGTTTTGCCTCCTAGTATCTTAATTCATGGTCTAGAAGATAATCATCTAGGATACCTTGATTAATCCACACCGAGTCCTTGCAGTTGCGGATCCTTGGAATCCGTCTTGGTAAACATGATCACTGCCAGTCAACTGGTAGCACGATCATGGTACTAACCAAATCTTTCATATCGATCCTAATCCCTTGAAATTCGCTAGGGGATGTGCTTTTGAAATTGTAATTTTGCTTTTGTGTTGTGCCGGTTTGCCCAGGCGCTTCTCCAAATCATATTATAGTAACAAGAGAACCTTCTCCTTTGACCTTGATAAGGAAACCAAGTGTAATATTTTTCTAAACGGATGGTGTATTGTCCGGAGTACGCAACCTGGGATAGAAAATATTGTACTTGGAGTTTTTCATTTGAACATCCCATCTCAATCCACCTTTAAACTTATATCCTTATTCGAGTTAAGACGGATACCTGCACTCCTCCTTTATAGTGTCAATTATTTCTTTTTAGCCTGATACCATTCGTTTGTATCCAACTCAAATGTCTCTGTATAAATCTTCCAACTATCCTTGCCATCGAACTCCTGTGTTACTCGGTAATTGTTACCGTATAAATTCTTGTTCATCTCATTTGCCTCGTCTCTGTCTCAATTTATTCTCAGAAACTCACTCCCTGATTTGATCGATCCTAACCAAGAAATTTATTCTCAGAAACTCACTCCCTTATTTGATCTATCCTAACCCTTGGTGAATCTTGTGCGTCTTTAATCCCGCATATGCAGTGGGTACAACACCTCGGATTCAGAAATAAGTTAGCTCTCCCGCATAGGCAGTGAGTACAACACCATGGATTCAGAAATAACTATGTGAATTTTAAATGTTTCCGGTCATTGCAAAGTCCATTGCTCGTAATGGCTGAGGGCTGCGAACAACCGATCCATTGTATATGATCTTTTCCCCCATCTCGCAGTTAAAGGAACACTTGGAAGATCAAAGAATACCTGCACATGCACTTTCCAGAGTTCCTTCCATCTCGCTAAGGTTTATTTTTCCCTCTCTTCCATTGTAAATCTTGGGACGAGATTTCTTCAAGGGGGGAGATGACATCTTGTATTTTGCCAACACCAAAGGAATCATGAGAGTTGAACCGAAGTTGAAATCTTAGAGCCAAGCTCAAAAAAAAAAATTAAAACCGGTCATGTATATTTTCAATTTTCAAATTCAAATTCAAATTTCAAAATGCGTGTTCAGGCTTTTAAAAAGGAATATTGTGAAACAAAAATTCTCTCTTGAAATGTCTTGCAAAGGCTTGAATTTTAGAAATTTTTGTAAAATTTTATTCAAAAGTCAAATGGCCCAAATGAATTATTTCTCTCAAAATATTTGTCTGTTTTCGAAATTTTATAGAATAAAATTTATTTGTAATTTGAACTTCGGCCCAAAATAAAAGTTGTTCCTCTAGAAAAGTTCTATCTCTCTACAAAGTTTCAAAATTTTTAGAGCTCGGGAAGTATAGGTTTCAAAGAAAATCAGCAAGCAGTGCAGAAAAATCAGTGAAAATCGAAAAAATAATATAGCAGACCCCACATGTCAGCCGCACTGCTCCGCTTTCTTCCTCCTCCTCCTGTCGTTCGCCGCCACCGCACGAGTCCAGGTGCCAGCTCCCTCGCGGCTCTTGCTTGCATGCGCACCACGATGCATGCGACGTGCCATCCTCGAGTAATCAGCGCAGGCACGATCTCCTCCCCTGGCCGAGCCCCCCCCCCTCCCCACTCTGCTCTCCCTCTCATTCTTTCGCTCTCTCTCCCGGTCGCCTCTCGGCCATCATCGTGGAACGGCCCGGCCAAGCCGTCTCCGGCCCCCACTCCTTGCGAGCAGCAGCGCTTCTCCTCCGACGAGCCTCGCAGCTCATCATCTCGCTTCCTCCTCCCTAGAGTTGTGCCAATTTGAGTTTTTCCCCAAATCTTGAAGCTTGGACGCCGCCGGCTGAATCCGATGAACTTGGTGAAGATATTTAGATTCCTTTCTGATTTGGGTAGTACACAGCTGTGCGCACCTCCTAAGCTTGTTAATCGACCGCGAACTCGGTTTCTTGCGCAGAAATTTTGGAGTGGACCGCCATCGGCCGCCTGAACCATGCACCTCGACGGCGAGCTCCACTCTCTGGCCATCTTCGTCGACGATAATCTCGACGCCAACCTTCTCCATCTCGCAGTGAAGCTTCCAGTGCTTGCCAAGTTGATTTCCGCTGACCGTGCAGTGCGCCCAACCTCGCCGGAGCCGCGTCGAGCCACCTCCTCGCCGTCGGCACTCCAGTGAGGACGCCACCCTGTTGACCTCACCATTGAGCTCCCGAAAGCGTGCTGGCTATTTTGGTCCTCGGCTCCCAGTGTCCGGCCACCGGCGACCACCACTCCGGCGCGCGCCGCCGCCATACCGGCCACCTTGGCCAGGGCCGAGCCGTCTGCAGCCCAGCCCCATCGGGATCCTCTGTGACCGCAGCCAGATCCCGTGCGGCATCCCAGTGGCCCACCGTGTGGTTTCTCCCAAATGGGCCGAGCTTTTGGCGTGGCCCATCTGGTCACATGCAGCCCAAATCTGAGGCCCAGCGTGGCTCAGGCCAGAGGCTGGATATTTTATTTATTTTGTGAAATCATTTATTTATTGATCAAAAATGATGTTTAATTTATAAAATCCGTAGAAAATTCATTATAGCTCGTAAAATTGCGAAATAAATTTTGTCAGGATCCTCTCATCTAGAATTATATTCTGAAACTAACAAATTTTCATTTTATGCATGAAATTAATTTAATCATTTCAGATCACTAAATACTTCATTAATGCATTATCATTATCCCTTTGCATGATAAAATCTTAGAAAATTCAGTTTACTGTTTATTTAATTAAACTTTTTGGTTATGCAAAGTTTCATATTTATTTTCATCAAAAATAATTTTATAAATGTTATATTTGTTTAAATACTTTTTAATTCATTATAAATTCATTTGATTTTAGTAAATCCTATAAAATATACTCTTCTGTTTATTTGGTTAAATTTATGTTTTAGAAAAAATTTCATATTTAATTTCTTTAAAAATAATTTTATTAATTGTTTTATTATTTTTAAATGGTATTTAAATCATTAAAAATCTATTTGATTTAAATAAATCTTGAAACTTTCTCAAAAATTTATTTATAACCTCTTTGATTTTATGAGCAACTTAAATTTTGTTTGTATTTTCTAAAATCATATTAAAGGAGTTTTGTAATCAAATTTACTAGTCTTGCTTTTGAAAATGAAAATCTGTCATTACGTGTGATATAAAATTCAAATGGTTGAAGTTAAAAATTAGCATAATTCATTCCTTTGCATATCATTGCATGTGTAGGATCCGAGCTAGCTGAGGAAGAGTTCGGCGACGTTCCGTTGGTTGAAGAAGCTAACTTTGAGCAAGCCCCGGTGCATTAACCCTGTTTTAAATTTTTGTTTTATCACCATGTACTGTATAGCTAATGTACTGTGCATTAAGTTATAGGAGTTGATTGGAACCCTAGGATATATGATAGTGCCAATTACCCCTATTGAGTATATATTGGTACAGGTAACTCGATGTAGAGCTAGGCTATGAGTTCTATTCAACGGTAGAAGTCGAGTGAATGAGAAACCTCAGTCGCGAGATTATAGGTTTGATTTTTATCTCACACTTGAATAAACCCGAGACCGGGCAGGGATAAAGTGTAGGAGGGTTTGAGAAGGCTGGGCCTTTGCAGTGGTAGTCCCGTCTGTGTCGGTTAAAGACCGATTCGAGTGTGGCCCTGTTGAGCAAGTTTGAACTCTACCGAAGGCATACTGGGGACATAGGACCTAAAAAACTAATGTAGCTCGATACCGTAGTGGTTGGACGTAACCCTACCTCTCTTTCGGCGGGGAGTAGAGAAAAGCCTTGGATCTAACCATGCATACACTCGGTGTGGTGATCGCATGAAGGATCATGTGCTTGGAAGAGGTGCGCGTCAGACCAACCCTATGGTATTGTTGTGAAAGGTTGCCACGTGCGGCTTTTGGGAAGCGCGTACATGTCGTGTACTTCAGATTTTCTCAACTGACGTAAATCGATTACAATCGCTGCCCCCTCACAGTAACGAATACCACTTGTTTCAGTGCGCCACATCGTAGTTAAAAAGTGAATAGTGAAATCAAAAGGCATTATGATTTGCTGGTTATATTTATTATAAATTGTTTGGCAACCATGATTATTGTAGTTAATAGTGCAAATTAAAATTATTTTTTCCTTGCACTTAATTTACTGCTAAAACTTGAAAGAAAAATCCACTGTTAGCGCTGGTTTTTGCAAACAGCTATCCCATATGAGTCGGTCTTATCATATCTTTTGAAGTCGGATATAGTTAGCCATATTGATGGGTAAAACTTGTTGAGCATTCAAATGCTCATGGAGTGGCTCTTTATGGTTTTGTTTTGCAGGTGACCTCTCTTTCTCTCCTCTGAACCAACCGGCAGGAGCGACCTTTGAGAGTGGCTTTGTCCGTTGGGAGCTTTGCTCGTCACGCTGAGCTCTTGTGTGCTGATAAAGGTACATCATATGGGCTCGATGTCACCTTAAGCTTAGAATCTAAGAATCCCTACTAGTTTTGAATAAAGTTCGTTCGCTTTCACGCTTTTAAAAACTCTTGTTTGTAACTTAAACAATTATTTGTATTATATTTTATCGTGCTTGAGTTGTATTGTTGGTCCTCGGTTCGTCGAGTGGCACCCAATAAGATCTTTTGGTCGATAGATCGTCTCTTTCGAGGGGCAGTCTGTCACAGCTGGTATTAGAGAAATATCGGGAACAGTACGACTTTAAAGCTATTTTTGAAAAGCTAACTATACTGAAAATCTTTAGTTTTAGCTCAAATAAGGACTATATTAGTGCTGGTCTTATCAGGTGATTGTGTCAGAGTGCTAACTGCCGACCCTTAGTTCGCGTAGAATTTGAGAGATCGTGTTTGCCAATGAGGTCATGTACTGTCATCTATATTGGCCAAATTTTTGTTTTGGTGAGGACCGTTGGAAGTTACATATTGAGCATTTGCATTTAAAAGTTGTAAATAACCAAATCATCTAAAAAGCAATCTCCTTCGAGGGGCGGTCTGTCACATATATGTGCAAATAAACAGTCCACATTCATTTCAGTGTATCATAGAATCTGCCTTATACAAAAACATCCAAAATCGAGTCATGCAAATAGTTCTCTTGGTCTGCTAGAGTTGATAAACAATATCATGATTTATGTTTCAATCACATTGGTCTCACTAAGGTCCTATTTGGAACCAGCACGATTTTTTAAAACTACGTTATAGATGTAGTTTCTATAAACTGGTTTATAAAAAAAAAACTAATGATGATTTTTGGATACCAATTTATAGAAACTGGTTTCAAACCCCAATTTTTGTTGTTCTGAATACATATGAGATAAATGGATGCCCTTTTGCTTAAGGTATACTCCCTTTATTTTTAAATTGTTGTTACCGTTGACTTCTAATATTAACTTTAACCACTCGTCTTATTAATAAAATAATTCAAATGAGTAAAATTGCAAGTTATGATTCAAATAACATTTATAATAAAGCAAATAGTAATAAAATATAATGTATTCATTAATTTTTTTAATAAGATGAATAGTAAAATTAATGTTAAAAGTAAAAAATGACTACAATATAGGAACAGAGGGAGTATTTGCTTCCTATAAAGATAGGATGTGCGTGCATTAATAGAAATAAGTATGCATGCATATATTAGAGGTGTAAATAGGTGCACCAAAATTTAACCTCAGAACCCTTTTAGTTAAAAACGTGAACTAAATTAGTTTTCAAAATCCCTACCACTTTTGAAATACTAGTTCATTCTTTTAATTTTGTAATAAAAAACATGTGAATTCTAGTAGTGACGGTTTGGAGAGCAACCTCATGGTGATTAATTTTTCTTATCAAGCGTACATACAGTGACCTATTGTGTGTGTTTTGTAATCGTAATTTGCCTTATAATAATTAATCTGTAAACCTGATTATGACAGAAAGCACATTACTTTCAACGTGCGGCTACGTCGTACTAGTAGCATATTTCCCTGCTACTACTAAAGCGCTGAAATAATTCTATTTTTCTGCGCAATTGAATTGAGTTATAAGAAACTTCATACAATTCGTGTGAATTTCATACAATGTAAAGGAGGCCTAACAAGATGTAGAAAACTTGCATGGGATCAATCTGTGAGCAGCATCTGAAAGAGCATCTCGTTCCAAACGTCGATGGGGCCGGGCAGGCGCCAGTGCACACAGTCGTTGTACAACGTCACCTTCTGCTCGGGCCAATGCCCGTACCGGCTAGGGTGCCCGTCGGGCCGCAGCAGTATCGCCGGTCCTGTCCATCAGCACCATCCTCGCCGTTCCGCCTGCCGCCTTCGCTCTTGCGAACTCCTCCACCTGCGCCGTGTGGAAGTCGAGGTCCAGCCCCGCCATGCGCGTCCCGTTGGCCGCGTACGGCCGCGTCCGCCGGCAGTCGCCGCCGCTGTCCCACGCCCCGCCCTCGAAGTGCGACATCGGCGACAGCGTCCGCAGGATCACCGTTCCCTTGAAATCCGCGGCGAGGGCACGGAGAGCCGCGCGGAGCGACATGCCCTGGGAGTACCGCAGCGTGAGGTCCGCGACGCCGGGGACGAGGCAGTAGTGGCAGCCGACGAGGCGTCCGGACTCGTAGAACATGGACGGCCGCGTGTACCAGTTCCCCGCCGAGAGGACGAGGTAGTCGAATCCCCGGGTCCCGACAAGCCAGGCGTCCTCCGGCACGTCGAGGTGGAGGTGCCACAGGTGGTCGGAGTCGGACTTGTTCCACTTGACGAGGAACGGTGACCAGAATATGGCGTAGGACTCGTAGCGCATTGTCTTGAATTCTGGGTCATTCGTCTTGGAGATGTCTTTGGGATATTCAACCTGCAAATGGGATCAAAATCTTCATTATGCGAATAACGTTTTCTCTAACCGTGGATCATTATTCAATTCCTAAAAACAGCTAAATTGCTACGGAATTCGAAGTGCATGAATTAATAGTTATTGCACCTTGGTGAGGAGGCACATGAGGGACTGCATGTGGTTCCTGGCCAACGAGTCCCCGACGAAAACCAGCGACTTGTTCCTGACCGCGTCCAGGAACGCGGCCGCGTCGAACCGCGGCAAGTCGCACCCGGTGGGTCGCCACCGCCACCGCAGGAACCCACGGTCCGGCCGGCCGTACTTTGAGGCAGTTCTGGTGCTCCTGGATTAGCGGGCAGCTCAGGTTGGTGTAGTACGGCACGCCGCCGTCGTCATCGGGGATCCACTGGCCCTGGAAAATATCGCACCCTTTAGGCACCTGCCGGGCGGCAGCGGCCGTGCTGGTGCCTGTCCCGGCATGGGGTTGGGGGCGAGCACTTGAGGAGGAAGATGAAGAAGGCGAGGTGAAGCTGGACAAGGTGCCGAGGAAGAAAGAAGCGTGGTGGTACTGGTCGGTGACGAAGAAGATGACGATCAAGGGCACTAGGAGCAGCAGGGCGCCGATGACGGACACCTTCGTCGGTCTGGCGCACTGAATCAGCGTAACCATTGGGTTAATTAGCGGTAGGGCAGCAGCTGTGTGCCCATGGATCTGGGGCGATGCTCAGAAACAGATGAGCCCCTGTGGAGATCGAAGAGAGGAAACCGTCAGTGGCGTGTATACCGTGCCGGCCTGGCACCAACAGTTTGGCTGCAATTTGTTACCATCTCGTCTTTGGTCGTTGGTCGATTCTGGCAGTAAATTATTCATTGGCAGCTCTTGCCATGTGACGTTTTTGGTCTTTCATTTGAGCATTGCGAGCACGTCGCGATGTGCGCCCGGGCAACATTTCATTTCAAATCACTTTAGCCACAGAAGTTAATTAGTATTTCCTCCTAGTTGTTGATTTCCAGTAGATTTTTCCCGAGAAATAGACCGTTTATTCTGTAACACTTTTTTGCAGTAACTTTCTTCAGAGTTTTCAAGTGATCGACTCTGTTCCCACCGATTACAGATTACTCTTCTGATTCTTTTGAGGCGATAGTATCACCGCGATACTGATAAACATAGATCTTCGCCAGCTATTCTGAAATTTATGCCAAGCTATTAACTATAGGCCTGTGTTATTTAGTTTGCGCTAATGCTAATAGTTCAATGTTTTTGTGCTTATACATGTTATAACTCCAAAAGTAAGGTTATTTCTGGAGTCAAGTGGATTACTGACAAATAATGCTTGCCATATAATTGTAGGGTTCTAAGACCAGCAGAGATCATGCAAGGGTTTTCTGGACGAGGTGGAGTAATTGCATGTTTGCAGCCATATGCCGTTTCACGGATGGAACTGGAGCAGCTGCACTGAAGCTTGTCTTATGTTCTTCATGTTATTCTATGACTGAAAACAGACTTGCTCGTTGAGTATGTATTGGATATTGTACAACACTTAGTATGATGTATTAGATTAGTACAACTTGTTGAACATGTAATGGATATTGTAAATCCTATAACAGCTTCTAGTATGATGTATTAGATTAGTACAACTTGTTGAACATGTAATGGATATTGTAAATCCTATAACAGCTTCTTACCATGTAAATGCTCCTTTAGAGAATGTGTATTGTAAATCCTGTAATAGATCATGTAGTATATGAGTATTTTATTTTAATTTTCAGCAAAGAGAGTTGTTGAATCCGCATCTCTACTGACTCCATATCAGAGACGTGCTTTTGAATCTACGCATCTAATGACTCCACATCAAAGAAGTGCTTTTGAATCTGCGTCTATAATGACTTCATATTAGAGACTAGTTTTTGAATCCGCGTCACTAATGAGTACACATTAGTGATGTGCTTCTGACCCGTCACTAATGAATTATATCAGTGATAGTTGTTTTGCCTGTCTCTAGTACATCAATGTCGTAAATTTAGTGACGGGTGTTACCCCATCGCTAATAAGGGAAAACCCCCATCTCTGATGACTCCTTTTGTGGTAGTGAAAATTTATAGTTTTGTGAAATTGTAACGTAAATGAATAGTTTTGTGATAATTTTTTAAGTAATTGACTCAATGAAGTGGAAAGTCAGAAGGGTTTTGTATGTGTGAGTCAGAAACAGGGACCCTAGCTCATGCGTCATTGACAACACTGGATGAGCTGATTCTGCAGAACCCGCCTCAATTAGCGTGGAATCTCTCACTGTTGCACACATGGGCTAAACACAATATATGGCAGATTCTGAAATACACTAAATGATTTTGGACCATTCATTTGCGTTGATATCGAGACTTAAATTGTTATTTTACCTGCTAGGAGATAAAAGCTCTCCAATTATTATTAATTAAAATTTCATTAAATTTGGAAAGTAATTAGAGGGTTTTTGTAGGTGATGGTAATAAGGACATGTAGTCGGGGCGATATTAATTTGTTTCTTTATATTTTCTACTTAAATCAATAGTTGTGATCAAATTAATGTCTTACCTCTCAAGTACATGGTCTACCTTAGAAGGTTCCAATATATTGAACAAGTATATAAATCTTATACATATCTCGAAAATTAAAGAACATCAAGTGGTTGAAGATAAATAACAAATTAAGCTCATTTACAATTCAATACAAACTGAATAACTGATAAAAGTACGTAAATGGTAGTTACACACATGCAATATAATATATATTTGGCCCGCGACACATTAAGTACGTGAATGGTACTTACACACAATGCAATATAATTCAAATGAATATACGGCAACTGGACGTACGAGAGCTAGAAAACCAGTGACCACCACACGGCGACGGGGACGACTATAGCTGCCAGCCACGCTGCCTGCGATCTGGGAGTTGCCAGCGAGGGTGGCAGCGCCTGCTCCGTCACGAACGTGAGCTGCTCGTCCTGGATGTCGAAGACCATCTGCATCCCCGTCTGCATGAGGCTGCCCAGCATCGACCCGCCGCGAGAAGGCAGCACGGTAAGGCACGTCAGGTCTCGCTGACCGTCGTTCAAGTTGAAAAGGTAGTTGGCCGACTTGAGCTCCACCGCCGCGTCCTCGCCGCGGAACACCAGGGTCAGACTCGGGACCTTCACGGCGTCCAAGGCCTTCGCCGCGTAGCAGAGGTCGAGGCTTCCACCGAGGTGTGTAGTGCCTACTGGTGTCGACGGGATCTTATTCACGAAGGCCCGTCGCAGGGCCTTGTAGGCGTCCTCTACGAGAAAAGTGACGGGAACGGTTGTGCTGAGGGACACCCCGCCGGAGCCGTCGCTCCGGAGGTCGAACGTCCCCGGCGGGATGCCGGCCAGGTCCTGGCCGTCCACCCGAATGCCGGCGAGGCTGACGTAGTACAGGTCGGTGTACATTCTGCTGCGCAGGAGCCGAGTGGAGCTGCTGCGGTAACGACCATCGTCGGGCCGCGGCGCGGCGACGTTGCCCAGCTGGAGATCGATGGAGCCTTCCTGTCCCAATGTGTAGGAGAAGTTGGAGACTAGCAGCTGCGACACGAGGGATAGCGGGCCCCTGCCGAGGCCGATGACACCGGACACGCCGCCGGAGCTGTCCATGGCACTCGGGGCGGTGCACCCGAACACTGTACCTTGGACCGGGGACCCGTCGATGGTGAAGGTGTCCGAGACGAAGTACCCGGATGATACGACATTGCTGCCGTAAGCAGTGTAGTAAGTGCAGGCATTGTTGGCGTAGGCGCAGCTCCTCCCACTGCTGAACGAAGGAGGTAAAGTTATCAGACCAGATTATTAAAAATCAGAGCGCGTGAGGAACTGAGGATACACAAGAGTTCGTACGGACTGTGTTTTGCCTACCTTGTCGCGAATATATTCTGGCAGGCTATGCTGGTGCAGGGTAACAGCTGAATGCTCCTGGAGGCACTGAGCTTGAAGGAGGACGGCTGGCAGACGGTGGCGGTGCAGGGGTCGCACTGCATCCACACGAGCTGGCTCGAGATATCCACGACGCCCGCGAGGGTCTGCGCCGGCGAGCCGACGAGGAGTTTGACGTAGTAGAGACCGACGGAGTCGGCAGCCTCGCTACTGTTTCCTGCCGGCGTTGGTGACACCGGCGGCTGGCCCTTACTGCCGTTGGCCGGCGGCGGCGGTTTGTCACCGCTGTCGCCCGCCGAAGACTCTACGACGAACTGGATGATGCCCATGGCAACGCCAACCCAGTTCTTCCTGAGGAAATTCCTGACAAACTTCACGACCTGCTTTGAGCGCCCTGGGGGGAGGTGAGAGAGTAGGATCCGCCGCCGGTAGTGGAACGCCGGGGACCGGCAGCTGAGACGAGCGGAGGGAGCTGCAGAACAATGACATGTGATGCAGCAACCAGTAGCAGCATTGCGACGAGGCTGAGTCGACGCTCCATCCGAGCTGTGACTGTGAGCTAGCTAGCGAGGGAGAGGGGTTATGAGATGTGTGCGCTCTTTCCCGCGCTACTGTAGTTTCATTTATACCACTGGAATCATCGTTAGGTGCACCTACCGCGACGGGGTCCCTGAATTGTTGAAGCACTAAATTGAGAGGAACTACAGTAATTTGAATTTTTCTTATTTTCAACTATCCGATGAGGAATCAATGGGACAGATCTTGATACCTACCGCGAGGGGTCGCTTGAAGTGAAGCACATGGAGCTACAGTAATTTGAATTTTTCTTATTTTCAACCATCCGATCAAAAATCAATGGGACAGATCTATTGATACAGTACTAATATAGTATTCGATTGAACAGTGATTTTTATGTAAACAGTAAATTCACTACAATATTTAATTCAAAATACTGTTTACCGTCTCTTATGATATGGTAGTAATGCTACGGTAACCTGAATTTATCCCTAATGCAGAGGACCCGAACCCGCACCTGCCACGGGGCCCGCTGGAAGTTGCATGCATGCCTAATTTGCTTTGACCCGGTCAGCTAGGCCAAGCGCACATGCCGATTACCAAGGGCAACTCGCATTGCAGTTACGAGGAGGTCAATTGAACTATGGAACATACGTTGTCAGAAGCTGTTTAAATAAACAAACTGTTTTTGGGTGAGATAATCACAAAACAAACCTTTAGCCACGGGTAAAAAAGGCACTGTATTCACAGGCATACAACCTGTCGCCGTGCCAAATTGTAGCGTATTTCGTGTAAATTGATAAAAAATTAAAAATATTTCTTTCTTCTCTCTCGCATGATACAAACAAGACTGTCATGAAGAGATGATTCATTGAACTTCAGAATCTTATCGGGTGTTAGTCGATGAAGCGAAGACCAACAATACAATTCAAGCATGTCAAAATATATTACACCAGTTACAAATCAAAGTTTTTAAAAGCGCACAAGGCTCCAAACTTATTTAAGATACTACTGGGGTCTTCTAGATGCTAAACAAAAGATGACATCGAGCCCGTACGATACATCTCTTAGCACACACAACAACTCAACGCAGCGAGCAAAGTTTCTAACGAACATAGCCATCCCCAGGGTCGCTCCTGCCGGTTGGTCTAAGGGTGGGAAAGAGAGATCAACTGCAAACAAAAACAACAGAGCAAAAGCTTAAGCATTCTAATGCTCAGCAAGTTTTATCGTTAAAGTAGCCAACTACAACCGGCTCTAAACGTGAGAAGCTGACTCGCATGGATGGCTATTTGCAAAATTCGGCACTAATAGCGCATCTTTACTTTCATATTTTAGCAGTAGATTAAATTTTGAGAAATGTAAATTTAATTTGCATTATAAGCTATCACAATCATGGTTGCCAATCAATTTTTGACAAATACATCCATCAAAACATATTGACTTTCCATTCACTTCTTATTCCACTTCTTAACTAAGATGTTGCGCACTGAGACAAGCGGTACTTATTACTATAAGAGACAGCAATTATAATCAATTTACATCCTACAAGAGAAACCTCATTACACGACACATACACACTTCCGCGAAGTCGTACGCGACAACCTTTCACAACGATCTCATAGGACCGGTCCAATGCTCACTCCTCCCGAGCAGAGATCCTCCATGCGATACCACACCAGTGTTATTCATAGTTAGATCCAAAGCTCTCCCTAAAGGGTTTCGATTACGTCCAATCACTGAGCTACATCAGTTTACTGGGTCCCATATATCTAATATATAATTAGTACTATTTAAACTTATTCAATAAAGTCAACAACGGTACGATCCTTAACCGACACAGATAGGGCTACTTACACATTAGCTATGAGTTCACACAGGAAACATGTCATGTGACAAACCTAACTCTTCCCCGCTTAGTCTCCAATTCATTGATAAAATAACCCAACTTCACCGGTTTATGTGATACCTTCGAACCAAGGGTAATAACATGTAGCTCGTGAATGAATATTCTCGTCCACCTGATTTCCACCGTTAATTAAGACTCATAGCCTAGCTCTACATTGAGTTACATATACCAAAGACACTTAACATAGGTAAGGTACCTAACATGCAGTATACGGTTTCAATCAACTCCTAAAACGTAATGTATAGTATATTAACCATATAATATACAGTGATAAAAAATATAAAACAGTTAAAACTGGGTTAATGAACCGGGGCTTACCTAGGCCTTGCTCACAGTTAGATTCCTCGGCTCACGGGACATTGTCGAACTCCTCATCAGATGGTTCGATTCCTAAACATGAAACTATATGCATAAGTGCTGGAATATGCAACTTTTAAATTTTAAACGAATTCATATGCGATGATAGCTTTTTATTTTCAAAACATAACTACTAAATGTAGTTACAAAACTTCTTTAACAGGGTTTTTGAAAATATAAAAAAAATTGATTTGTTCTTAAATTACAGAGATTATAAACTAATTAATTTTTGAGAATTTTTTAGGATTTATTGAAATCAAATGAATTTATAAGGATTTAAATACCATTTAAACACAATAAATCATTTAAAATTATTTTTTTGATGAAAATAATTATAAAACTTTTCAGAAACAGAAAGTTTAAATAAAGAAACATAAAATTACATTTTACAACATTTTAACATGACAAGGAATAAAGATAATAATTAATGAGTTAATATGTGATCTGAAATGAATAAATTAATTTCATGCATAAATTGAAAAGTTGTTAGCTTCAACATATAGTTCTAGTTGAGAGGATCCTAACACAATTTATTTCATATTTTTAGGAGTTAGGATGAAGTTTTTATGATTTTTACAAATCTAAACCAATTTCTAGATAATTCAATAAATGATTTAGAAATAATATAATTTTTCCAGCCTGCTGGACGTGGCCACAAAATAGGCCACAGAGTTGGCACACTGGATGCACATGTAGCCACAAAAGACCCGGCTAGAGCTCTAGGGAGGGGCAGCCATGGCTGCTGGCCGGTGCCTTCGCCGGAGGCGGCAGCAGTCTCATCGGAGCTCGGCTCCCGGCAGCAAAACCGATAATGGAGAGCTCCATCACAATGAAAACAATGAGGGGAATTCACCCCGCAATTGCTGTGTTCGGACCCTCACCGGAGAGGTGCTGGCAGCGAGGGGCGGCGCCCGACAAGGTTCGACGGAGTCTTACGACTGGCTCGGTTGACGAATCATGAAACCGTTCGTCTCTACAGCTTCCTCGCTCACTAGGCTTTACCATCACTCCTTTCCGTGTGTCCAAGGTTGCGATCCTGCGCCTGGCTCGTATTTGCTTCTTTCTGTCGCCCAAATCGCCACGCCCCTCCTCCGCTGCAAGATCCCCTCCCAACCCCCACTCAAAAAAAATCCACCATCCTTGTCGCCGGTCACGCTGAAAACACGGCTTGCCAAGTCGCCACGTTGATTCCTTGTCATTGTACAAACATGCCCAACAAAATCCCCAAGCCATTGCCACCGAATCCCCCCCCCCCCCCCCGCTAATGGTGCGCCTGCTCGCGTGGGGTTCACAGTTTCCCTTGTAATGCTGCCCCTGTAATAGCTAAAATCTTGAAATTTAGATTCTTTTTACCTAGCCTCTTAAAGTTCTTAAATTATTATCATCATTGACTTTTAATATTATCTTTAACCATTCGCCTTAGTTAAAAAGTATACTAAGTATATTATATATTTTATTATTGAAGGCATTTGAAACATAATTTACAGATTTGAACTAATTTTTTGAATAAGAAGAATGGTCAAAGATATTATCAAAAATCAATTGTGACAATTTAAAGAGAAAATTACATAAACCTACAATTCTTTGTGCTCTTATAACACAAAAATACAACTTTTATGGTTAATTTCAAAAAACTATAAGTATTTTAGCCCCATGTATACAAGAACCTATAACTTTTATTGCATGTCCCCATGGCAATCACAGAAGCGTTATATAAACTAGCCCCACATGTCTTTCACATACAAACCAAAAAAAGTTAATAGTTTTGTGAAATAGATGAAAAAAAACATAGTTTTTTGTTACAATGTTACAAATAGTTGTAGCTTTCTGAAAATTACTCATTTAAGCACCGAGAGAAAATGTAGATGCATAACTGACTTTTGGTACTTGGCGCAAGCCAACCCACTAAATTGCCTTATTTTAAAACTTTTACTACTCTTTTTTTCCAAATTATTAGTTATTTTTACTATCAAACGATTTATAAAGTGGGATGGATGGGAAGCTGGGTGCCTCGCACTGCCACAGTAAATCTCTTACAGTTTCCCCGCACCCAACAAAACTTTCTACACTCCAGGATCGGATCTGCATTTTGCATTTTTATTTTTTTTATCCCGTATATGCTACTATCTATGAGAAAAGTGTGGCCCCAAAGTAATAAATTACTCTTAGATAAGCGAGATTCCAGCTAAGGGCATCGACGGCCCTTGTGACCTTGTCTTATCTCCGGGAATCGCTCGGTCTTGGTCTAATCATTATTTTTCTGGGCATACAGCAGGGGAGTCCCTTTCGTTGTGTATTTTCACAAAATACATTTATATAGGAGTATTTGGTAATCCCGTCCTGAATTAGTTGTTTTTTTTTTGTCTGGCAAGAAAATTAAAGAGAGGTGAGAAAAGTTTGGATGCACTGAATACCAGGAGAAAGATATAGATGTTCCGGAAAAGAGAAATATGCTGGATAGAGAGAGTATAAACGTTTATGTACATGATACACGGGTCGTGTTTGGTACAACATATTTTTAGTTTATTTATAGAAATAAGCATAATTTGTGTCAACTAGTAAACTTATTTCATAGTTTATTAGTTCAGCAGCTTTTCAGAATAAATAAAAAATATTTTATTTTTCATCAATTTTTCATCAGCTGTTTAAATAGGCTACTTTTTAAACAAGTTCCAACTGTGCTCAACAAAGCCACGTTCCTGGCTTTTAATTTCGTATTTAGCGTCCAGGCTAGCTTGTTAGAATGTACATCTGTCTTTGTGAGCCTACTTCTATGAAAGAGGTATCTTCCGCTACCGTGGTCAGTTTTAAAAGGCCAAAATGTCGTCGGCTTCTACAGTAGGTCCCTATATCCTGGACGACTTATTAAAAGGATGTTAAACTTCTAGTCCTACAATGTTGAGTTCCCCAATCCGGAACAATAATTTTTGGCTGTGGTTGATTAGAATGATGCCAATGCTAGGTACAAAAATTGGCAGCTGGTAAGAAAAAAGAATATTGACCACTTCTATAGGCCCAATTTGAAATGCATATTTGGCATGTGTCCATCCAAGGGCAACGACAACAAATCGTTCCAGCAGCGCATTACTCATGGACCTCCCAATTGCTTTCGTGCTTTTGACTACTAGAAGACTTGGGAGTTGGAACTCGATGAACATAATCTCTTTTTTCCCCTTGTGTTAAGAGCATAGCTCAAATTTTTTTCTCGATTGAATTTGGTTTTACAACTACATTTAACTATCTTAATTATATTTACAAACTCGAGGCTCATTTTGAAGCCTATATATTAATCCTAGAAGATTTCTAGCTAGAAATTACCATCCAACCTTTAATTTTGGCATCTAAGGCTGATATTTTTCAATCTTTATGTGACCTTGACAGCTATGGCTGTCGGTTTAGATGGACCAAGTGTCATATTCTTTGCAGAAACGGAGATCAACTATACCTTACCTTAAAAAAGACACAAAACAACTATACCTATCATCTGCAAGGAATCTTGTAGGAATAAACTAATGTTTTCACCGTATGAGAGAATTAAAGCAGGATTAGGCTCTCTTTGTTTCAACTACAGATTTTAAGATTCTGCTTCTAGCAGTGATAGTGCAAATAAACAGCTCAAATTTTGTTTCAGATTCCACTAGCTGAACTATCCAAAACTCAAAATCTCACAATTTATTTTTTCTCAGGTTGTGCCAGATTTTGTCTCACACAACCTACAATCTCTAGTACATAATCTCATAATCTACTTATTTATTTTAGCTTTTGTATCACAACTTTTTACAATCTATCTTTTGTATAAATTTTCACAATTCATTAGATTTTCACAATCCCTAGTGATAACAAACACGGCCTTAGTTCCAAAAACAAACACAGAGATGAAGAGGCATATGGCCGCGTTTGGGATCGTTTCCGTGGAGCTTTCATCGGACAGAAGCGCGAAGCGGTTCCAGACGGAACGATTCCAAATCCACGTCTCCCGGCCACGGTTCTGCCCAATACCACCTTTTTGCCAGCAACACAGAATCCTCTCTTCCACCAGCTTTGGCCGGACGCGTGACAAGGAAGAGATAGAGAAGGGGCCGATGGCGGAGTCGTCCCTTCCACCTGCACTCGGCAGGGGCGGAGCCTAGTGGAGATAGAAAAATTCAGGCGGCAAGCGGCAAGCTGTTGGGCATCGTTGCAGTTCGCACAATACTAGCGGCAAGCGGTAAAAACAAGGCGCAGAGAAAAGGATTAGATTCCTTGTCATACAGAGATATTATTATATTGCTTCTAAACAATAGTAGTAGCATTTTCTAAAATGCCTCGTAAGCTTTCTCATGCATTATCTCTAAAAAAATAGCGACATTTTTGTGAATGGACTCTACCAATTTTAAGATACATTGCTCTACCTCTACGAACATAGAGATATTTTTTATAGTGTTAAGTAAGTTAAAAAAAATTAGTGGTTGTGAATTTTTAAACTCAAGACTTTATATAGAATACTCCCCCAGTCTATTTTTGTTGGGCGTATTTGCCAAACAGATTTTTCTATAAATGTTTGGTGTATTTTGGTTGGTTTCCTTGACTCTTGTGCAAAAGCTGTGAAGTTAATTACATGGCTCTTTGACTTAGGCAGGCAAATTACTTCGTAAACTGATCGCATGAAGCATGCGGGGTGAAGATTGGACTTTGGCTGCAAACCGAAAGTGGCTTTCCATGCGGAATGAAGCAACACAACGCCTAGGTAATTGGGGGAGCCGCGGTGAATTAATCCCGGACGGTTACTCCTTGGTCTTTGAACCGATACCAAATACGACTAAGAAATGTAGATGGAGGGAGTAATTTTGAGCCTCCCTAGACAATTCAATCACACGTCAACATGTGTTTATATTTAAAGTATTATTCTTATTAGTTATCAGTAAACTATTAAAATAGCACATCTAAGTATACACAAGATGTCTTTAATAATATCTCAGCAAGATATAGTCATTTCTAAATTGTCGCAAAAGAGCAACTCTGTCACTACCGAAATGCCCATGTTTGCCGAGTGCCAAGGGCATTCAGCAATAGACTAAAAACACTCAACAAAATGTATGTCGAGTGCCACCCACGGCATAAGCCACTTGACCTATCTTTTTTACGGCAAAGAGACGTTTGCCGAGTATTTTTTGTCGGGCACTCGGTAAAATCTTTGCCGAGTGCCTTTTAGACCCTCAGTAAAAAAAAGTAGATTTTGCCGAGTGCCTTTTAGACCCTCAGTAAAAAAAAGTAGACCAAACGGACAGAAAACAGTGACGAAGACTTTGCCGAGTGCCTGCATGCGGCCGATTGATTCTGTACAAAGGAGAAAAGATTACATATGTTAGACAAGATTTAAAATAGAAACAAACAACTTAAAACATTCATACTCACAGGAGTAGTTGCAGGAGGAGATGGAGGAGGAATTAGCTCCGGTGGCAGAGGTTGACCCATCCTCTCGCTAAGACTTTGCATCCACTGAAATATATGCTCCATCCTCTGCCGCTCGGCCTCTTGCCTCTGCCGATCGGTCTCCATCCTCGCCGCCATCTCCTCCCTTAGCCTCCTCTCTTCTGCCAGCTCGGCCTACAATATTTCACCTCGATATTATAATACAAAGCAAATGTATGTAAAAATCAAAGAACGATGAATAAAACATAAGTAACCTAGAGTGCCTCCATTCGGGACTGTGCAGTGGCTGGTCACAGGCGTATGGCCGAGCTTGAACTCATGCTCCTTACTCGAATCTGAGAGAGAGTGGGAGTGGTGACCGCGTCGAGTGTGCTGTTGCCAATCCACTACCGCCCGTGCTTCTTGCCTCCTCCTACCCTCATGACGACTTCTCCATCAAAGTCTTGGGTGCTCGGATCGTACTCACTGAGATGGCTGTGGACGGTCGCATTGCTGTATGTCGAGGGCGGGTCCTCCGGGTTGTACTCGACGTCGGACGTCGCCTTGCCCTTGTGGGCCAAAGCCCATGCCTTGAACTAAGAGCAAGGCTAGCCACCATATGACGAGGACTGCAAAAAAATAGAAAGATGAGTAAAAATTATGCAGAATTGAGCGTTATAATAAAGACATGAATTCACGTACCCATCTAGCCGCGTATTCGTCGAGGCATAGGTTGTCTTGATGGTGTGGTGCACCTGGCATCATCAAATGACGCTCCCGACAAGCGTTGTGCGTCTTCTCCCACTCGGCGACGCACCACTTATTCACCATCTCTTCCCAACACTGGATATGCTGGGCGCACCACCACGGAGGCACCTACATGTCATTAAGTATATGATATTTAAGAAGATCAAATTAAACGTACTAAATCTCAAAAGAAAGCAGTATTAATGTTTTATATTTACCTGTAGGTATTCTTCCTGGGTCATCGTCATGGTTTTTGCTTGAGTTTTTGTGATCTTCGTGTCAAGGTACGTAGCATGGTATGTTACAATGGCCTGGCCTGGATGCGAGCCTCGTAATGCATGTCCTTAACGAGCTTGACACAGGCCTTGTAAGCCACAGCAGCTGTCTTAGCCTCGTATCCGTCCTGGCATCTGAAGAAATCTTGCATATAGACGCAATGTATCCAGTCATTATTTAGCAATGTCAAATAAAAACTAAATGTAGTGCGAGGAATACTTATCCACAGCTCAGCCGTCACCCGCTCTGCCTTGTTGCGAAAGACCCTGCCATCTCGATCTAGTACATCGGGAAAGGCGATGTAGTGGTCCCATGTATAGGCCAGCTCATGCCCTCCGCCATACGCAACTAGGCCCGAAAAGTGTAGCCTGCACAAAAGACCAAAGATGCCATTGACATGGCGTCTATGATCACCTGCACCCACAAGCATCCAACCTCTGCCCAAGTGATTAAGATAAATCATTAGTTTCTATTGTGATTTTCAACATATCAAATGGAAAATAAATGACAACTTATTAAGTAACTTACCTAGCACCAGTGGGTCGAATCAGCGGGCGTCTCTCACGAGGTATCGGTCGAGTCGGGAGGGTAGAGAGATCTCGCAATCAGACACCTGACGTTCTAGAGGAAGCTGAACCCACTGTCACCTCCTCCTGCTCCTCCTGCTCGTCATCTTGCTCCTGCTCCTCATCCTGCTCATACTCCTCCTCCTCGGGCGACGACGGAGGTACAGGCGACGGTGGAGCTACAGATGCCTTTCCTCTCCCTCGACCTCTGCCTCCACCCTTTCCTTGACCCTTGCTGGACCCCTCAGCTGCATCAGAACCTCTTTTGTACAGTGATTTTACCTTCCAGAAACCGCCCACCATCTTTGCCCAATCACCTGCAATAAAAAAGAGTAAACCAATCAGCACAGATAAACAAAATGTATTTAGAATGAGAAGCAAAAAAGAAAATTAGAAAATGAACTAGTATTAAAAAACAAAAATTAATTATTAGTACGGATCATACATATATTAAAAATAATCATCATGATCGAGATTAGCTGGATCGTAAGTCTCATCATGACTATCACCAATGTCAATATAATCATGCCCGTGCTTCGAAGGAGGAATGGTGTCATCACTATCATTGTCTAAATGTAATCGCTTAAGTAATTCTAAGTCCTTCACATTATGAACCTCATCTCCAGCGTCCTCATCGATAGCCCTTTCATTGTCTACTTTCATTTCGATCGCTTCGGTTAGGTCTATCTCAAAAGTACCTTCTAACCCATTTTCTTGAAAGAACTCTCCGTCATATGTGCTGTAATCTTTATTGTTTGGGACCGGTAATTTACCGTGTGGAGATACCTTGTACACAACATCCCAACCGTTAAGACGGTCGTCGGTTTGGCACGGTAAGAGACATAATAAACTTGTGTGGCCTATTGAGCCACAATATAGACATCGTCTCCTGGTAAGACAGATGATTGTCGAATTTCGACTAACCCAAGATTAGGGTTCCGTCTCACTACTTCAGGATCAAACCAGTGGCATTTGAATATGACAGGATTAAGAGGTTTGCAACCATGAAACGTGAGTTCATATATTTCTTCAATTCTTCCATAATACTCGACCCCATCAAGGCCTTGCGTAAAAACTCCAGTATTTGTCGTTCTTCGATTGGGCCGACTATGCTCATGTTTTGTTGTGTGAAAGCGATATCCATTCACGTCATAACGGTAAATGACCTGACCCTACAGGCACAGCCGTCGGTGACCTGTCTCAACTCGACACTCATAGACGCATCGGTTTGGCCCTGCGAGATAAATCAAGATAGTTTTTTGTATTATTTACACATACGAGCAACTTGTAATGTCAAACTAAGTACGAGCTAAATTGGACAGTACCTTATATTTGAACCAAGACATGAAATCGAGCATTCCATTTCTCGCACCTTATCTAAGAAGTGTCTCAGCTTCATGCGGGGTAGGTTTCTTTGATTCACGTCAGAATTGATAATGAAATTTCTGCATGTACGGCTCCACTTCGGAAAGGTTGGTCAACACATATATCATAATATTGCGCTACTCTTCATGTTTCAAGGTCTTATGGGTCGCATCACTTGCACTTCTGAGTTGCCTTCCAAAAATGCTGAGGTTCGATTCATCTTCGCTCGCATTGTAACGAGCGGTTGGGTTATGCACGCTAGGAAGGTTGTCACAATAGTATTTTGTTGTGAAGTTTGACACCTCCTCCAGAATGTATGCCTCTGCGATGGAAGCTTCAATTTTGCATTTATTTTTACATTTAGTTCGAAGAACCTTTTAACATCTCTCAATTGAATAGCACCAACGGCTCTGCACAGGCTCCCCCATTCGTGCCTTGTACGGGAGGTGAAAAATCAAATGCTACATCGGATTGAAAAAGCAGGGTGAAAAGATCTTCTCCAACTTACAGAGCAACACAGGTGCCATTCTCTCCATGTCTGCAATCACGGCCCGAGATAACTCCTTAGCACAAAGCTGACGAAAAAAATTGCTCAACTATGCCAGCACTAGCCAGACGTGCTCAAGGACATAACCTCGAACCATCACCGGAAGAAGCCGCTCAAGCCATATGTGGTAGTCATGACTCTTTAGCCCATTGATTCGCATAGTAGATAAGTTCACTCCCCTCCTCATATTCGATGCATACCCATCAGGAAACATTAAAGTTTGGAACCATTCTAGTACTTCCCTCCTTTGTGGCCTCTTCAGGATGAATTCGGCCTTAGTCTTGCTCCATGACTTGCCGCCTCTAGGAGGAGCCATTTGTTGCTTTGGTCTATCGCATAACATTGCCAGATCCAATCTAGCCTTAACATTGTCCTTTGCCTTTTTAGGAATGTCCATCATTGTTGCCCAAAGGGCCTCGGCAATATTTTTTTCAGTGTGCATTACATCAATATTATGTGAAAGTAGAAGGTCATCAAAATAGAGGAGCCTCCACAAGCCTGACTTCTGAGTCCAGGCATGTTGCTCACTATATCCCACAAAACCACCTTCTTGTGCACTGACCTCAAGAGCATCTATTTGAGCACGACTTGTCATCATCTGCGATGCAGGCTCTGTAACTACGACACCTTTCGTAAAGTTTTTGATGTCTCATCTGAATGGATGGTCAAGAGGGAGGAATTGTCGATGTTTGTCGAACGAAGAATACTTGCCACCCTTCCTCAACCAAATGAACTGCAGAGCTGCCTTGCATACTGGGCATGGGAACTTCTCGTGAACACACCAACCGCAGAATATCCTATACGTCGAGAAGTCATGCAGAGAGTAGTGGTACCAAACATGCATTTTAAAGTTCCTCTTTGTAGCTTAGTCATACGTACAGACCCCTTCCTCCCAAGCATGGAGCAAATCATCAATCACAGGCTCCATGAACACACTCATTTTATTCCTCGGGTGTTCAGGAATTATCAACGACAAGAATATGTTCTGTCGTTGAAAGAGGACGCCCGAGGGTAAATTGAGAGGGATGATGAACACGGGCCAACAAGTATATGGGGCAGCCATCATTCTATAAGAATTGAACCCATCTGTTGCCAGCGCAATACATACATTTCGAGCCTCTAAAGCTTTGTTGCGATGAATCACATCAAAATGGGTCCATGCTTCACTATCAGAAGGATCTACTAGCTTCTCAGGATTGTATCGATGTCTATTTTTATGCCACGTCATCTGTTTCGCAGATTCCTCGGTCATGTATAGCCGTTGGATACTCAATATGAACGGAAGGTACCGTAAGATTTTCACGGGTACCGAGAGCTACCTTTTATGACCATCGCCAGAGTCTACCTCCAGGAACCTAGAGGATCCACACTTTGCACAGTACTTTGCTTTCGCGTGTTCTTTCCTAAATAAGATGCACCCCTTCGAACAAACATATATCTGCTCATATGGCATCTTAAGTGCACGAAAGATTTTTCGTGCCTCATACATGTTATTTGGTAAAATGTGATCTTCAGGAAGCATGCTGCCAAAAACTGTCAACATAACATCGAACGCGTCTCAACTCAGGCTAAACTAGGACTTTATGGCCATTAGGTGTCCAATAGCATCTAGTTGAGAAACTTTTGTTCGGCCGTGAAGAGGTTTCTGTGCCACAGTTAACATGCCGTAATACGCCTTTGCGGTTGCCTCTGGCTCCTCCTCCCTACCTCCATCAGCGAAGTGTGCTTCATGATAGTCATTTAACATGTCTTCTACTCCGCCATCAGCATCATAATCTTTGACACGTTGTCTCACGACCTTGTCTCTCATACGATCGGCTTCACCATGATAGATCCACCGGGTGTAATCTACCGTTAATCCATTCTTGCAAAGATGTTTACCCATGACCACTTTTGTTTGTCGACGCATGTTACCACATCTGCTACGAGGACACCAAATGGCAGGCGCTCCTTTAACCTTGGCAAATGCTAGTTCTAGGAAAGCATCAGTCTTCTCAATCTATTCATCGGTCAACGAACCCTGACTTGATCGGCCTGTGTACATCCACTCACGGTCGTCCATCCTATGACATATCAGCGAGTGATATAAAAATCAATTGCATCTAGACGATGTTTGTACTATCTAATAGGTGAAGGTAGGCCCTAATCCCATCCGAAAATGCGTAGATGAGGTTAGTTTCCATGCTCTACTTCTATCCGAGTCAGAATTTCGGCAGCACCTCCCAACTGTGACCAAAATACACGTCCTGTAAGAGAGATTGTGTATCCGGTCACAATAAGGAGGTGATGCCAAAACTCTATCTCAAATAGGAGTAGACCATGGAAACTAATCCCATCTACGCATCCTCGAACTGTCCAAAAAACGTGGACAATTCGAAACAAATACAGTTATAAATATGCAAAGATCTGCATATTTCTAACCATTTCTGTTTCGAATGGGAGACATTTAATAAGATTACGTGATCTATGAACATGATACGATAAAAATGTCTTTTATGTCTCACCTTGCTGTCCTGCAAAGTGACAAGCTGAGGAGGATGCAATTAAGTCTCTCCTGCAAAAAAAAAAGAAAAATAATAGCGTCAATATTGAGCATCTAATACATTGTCTTTCACAACTGCTCCTCTCTTTCCACCACCACCACCTCGCTCTTGACATACCGACTACCATCACCACCTCGCTCGCGCCATGATGACTAACACCACCACCACTTCGCTCGCGTCAACTACGTGTTTAACAACTATAACATGAAAGAAAATTCACCTGAGGCGGCCGAGGCACGGCGGCGGCGGCCGGGGC
>BCLH01001452.1:0-45705 GCA_001602315.1 Zoysia pacifica | reverse complement strand
GCTCGGATCCTGGCACTCGTCCGAGCACTCGACAAACATAGAGTACTCTTTTTTTAAAACCGTCTGGTTTGCTAAGTGTCTAGCCTAGGGCACTCGGCAAAGATTTTATTTGCCAAATGTCTACTGGATGACACTCGGCAAACAGTATTTTTATTTTATTCTTTTATTCTTTTCTATAATGTGTTTTACTAAATTTATTTGAATATGCTTTGAAAATACCTTGTCAAATTCACTCAACAATGCATATTCCATGCTTGCACGAATATTAGACCATTATTTCATGCAGTTATACCTCAAAATCATTTTATACTAATTAAATTTTTATAATTGTAGTAAATTGATTAAAATTATCAAACAGATCAGTAAATTCATCAAAATTTCACACGAAACAATTTATGTTGGTTATTTCGTCTACAAAAAGTTTTGAAGTGAAACCTCGACTCGACCATTACTTTGACTCTAAATCTCCAGAAATCCTTTTCAACACTAAGATTCTTGTTTAGAGATGATTCGATTTCTATGCAACGTACATGACAACTTGTGCGAAACACGCTCAATTTTTTATCACATGTTCCATATATGATATCATGAGATCTTGACAAATCTCATGATTTTCAGACTTTATTTGTTTTTTATACAATTTTAAAATAATTCGGCCACATATTTATGGTCATGTTTCGTGGACAAACATGTTCGAAATTTTCTATTACTTACCGGATAAGGCCTCATATTAAACTCAATAACATGAATATAATTTTTTTATTCATTTTATTGCATTATTCGAATTACTTGCAGTTCAAATTTGACTTATCTCCAAAAATTCCATTGAATGAAATAAATTAACTAAATATAGCAAAAAGATCGAAAAATGTACCAAATTTTAACATGGAGTAGCATACACAGTATGTGGGCAGAAAAAAAGTTAGGAGGGCAGGTGAGAAAAAAAATCAAATTCTTTGTCGAGTGTCCACAAAAAACACTCGACAAAAAAACCTTTTGCCGAGTGTACCAGGAATACACTCAACAAAATATCTTTTTGCCGAGTGTCAAAAACTGGCACTCAGTAAAGAGCCGATGTTTACCGAGTGTCAAATATAGACACTCGGTAAACCGTAATGGTCGCAAACGGACGTCAGTTTTGCCGAGTGCATGGTACCTGACACTCAGCAAACAAACGGTTTGTCAAGTACTGGACCTATGACACTCGACAAAGGCCGAGTGTGTCTTTGCCGAGTGTTTTCTGTACGCCGTGAGTTGTTGTTGTGACACTCGGCAAAAGTCCAGTTTGTCGAGTGCCCGTAAAATTGCACTCGGTAAACCTCAATGCACTCGGCAAAGAGCCGGTTTCCGGTAGTGCATGTTCAGTCTATGTAGAAACTCTACGGATGCCTCAAAGAATGTCTCTATTGTTCATAAAGGTATTTTTTTTTCAAAAACTCTTAAATTTACTTCTATGCAAGAGATATATTTTAAAGTGTTATAAAAATATATCTCTACAATATGTATAGAGGCAAAATTTAGAAAATAGCTATACCAAAGTGTCTCTATACGCCAGTTTCTTGCAGTGGTTGAACTGGCGATCATTCCATCTTGAATGGCACCGAAGAATCCTAGGGCTAGCTTACGCGGCTCTAGTCAAACAGCTGTTTCACTTTGGCAATTTCTTCCTCCCCACGATAGCTTGAAGAGATGAATAGTTCCGCTAGATGGGAGATGGTAACCACCAAAACGAATGCGTTGGAAGAACATGCCACCAGCGGACAACGCAGGCGCTCTATCAGCTAGAACATGCTAGCAGCGCCCACACCGGTAAGCCTCCACGCCTCTACTGGCCCTCCTTGATTTGGTGTCACGCTCTGCCATTGCCATTGGCTCTCGGACCTCCCTTTTGCTAGCAGATCGCGGGCTGGCAGTGGCAGAGGCGGCCACGGAGCCCAGATTCGGCGTGCGTGGGGACGCTTCTCGCTCATCTCTCCTCGCCAGCCCGCTCGCTGCAGTCCTCCCCTCCACTCGCCGCCTCGTCATCACCTCCTCGCTTGCTCTTCCCCTCGCTGACGACCGACGGGCCGTCCTCCTCCCCACCGCCCACCTACACCTCGTCCAGCCTGCTCTCCTCCTCCTCCTCCCCTACACTCCTCGTTGGCCTCCCCATCCCTCCTTACTCGCGCCTCCGCCCACGCACAGTGCCACCGTTGCCGCCTCGCCTAGCCCCGTCGCAAGTTCTTCGCTATCCGGCTTCGCACAGAAGCCGGTATGCCAAACGGGTCGCTTCTCTCAACATCGATTCTACTGGCAGCTGCTTTGGTGGTAAGTCAACTTCCAATGTAATCGTGTTCTAGCGAAGCTGCTCCAAACGGGGCCATAATTAGTCGGTTCGTAGATGCTGCAATGGCAAGCCTAAGCGGTAACACTGTATTACTTGATTTATGTACTTTTATTACTCTAAAAACCAAGTAGGTTACTCTAAAAAAAAATAAGGATCGGATACGTTGGTTTTTTTACTACTTTCTTTCTTGTGGGGACTTTAAATATTCTTGTGGGGACTTTAAATAACGGGGCCATAAATCAAGTAATACAGTGCTGCTCTAAAAAACTAAAGCAACTTTCTTTCTTGTGGGGACTTTAAATAACATATTTCTCATGCAACTTCACCTAGCTGGTATAATTAATATCCGAATATTCTTGGTAGGAATGATACGTTTGGCTTCACCTAGATATAGGAATTCAGAAAATTCGTATATATTTTTAGAAAGTTCCAAGTATTTTGTCACTTCACAGATAAATTATCAATGTAGATGGAAAGTAAAGATACTGAGATTTTATTGCTTTGTTCTTCTATGGAGAGAGAATAAAATCTTATGTTTTTCTTGAATCAGGCATGTCAAATCCTAGAGACACCGGAGGTTAAAATTCAGGAAATCTAAAACTAATGAACTACTTCAGTAATTAATGTCTTAAAACTGTCGCTTATATTTTCAAATTTGAACCAATAGGCGTATTGACATGGAGCAAGTTTAGAGACCGCGATTTACAGTTTTGTGAGTAAAGTGGCCCAAATTCAAACAGTAGACTGGTAATTCATGCATTTTACTCCGTCCAATTTAAATGATAAAAAAAATTCCTCGAGGCTGGCCTTCTCCATGGCGCATATGATTGTTAGAGCGAGAGAAAGTTCTCTGCGTATTGGTGGTCGTGTGCAGTCGGACTGCCGGAGAGAAAACACTGACTTATGCAAATTCCGATGCTGCTTTGGTCTGACGTACTCCGGCACTAATGCTTTTCTGCTCCAATTGCTAATGCTGATGGCAAGTAAACAGGACACGATGGCTTATGAATATAATAAATTCCTGTTCCAATTTCTAATGCTGATTGCACTAGCATTTCATAGGAAGAGTGTTACAAGCCTCTGAGTTTGTTTGCTTCACTATCACTTCGTTCTAACTTCATACTGCAATGGTATGCCCTGCTTTCTACTCCAATCTGCCAAGCATTAACGACAAGATTGATTTGTGAACACAGAGAGATTCGTATTGCAATTGCCAATACTGCAATGCTTCTGAGTTAGTTGTTCCCTCTTCATGTTTCAAAATCAGCAGGGGAAGAACTGAACACTCTGTCCTTCGCCTTCATGGCCTGTTTGTTCAAAGTATTAAACAGAGGTGACTTGTTGTTTGTGCATGTGCTAGTGTGGATACGAATTTCTGGTCATTTCTTTGATGAAAAGGTAAGTCAAAAACTATTACAGTCGAGTAAAAAAAAATTGTGCAGCTAGCATTCATCTTGTGAGTCAAGATTATAATGGAGGGCAATAGGAGTACCTCGTTATCCCAGTTGGTACACAGCGTGATGGTCATGAGCAGCAGGACTTGCACGACAAGCCCACAGATGATACCGAACCAGAGTCCCTGCAGTTAGTTCATCGGTGCCATGGATGCACGACGTTGTTGTTAAACAATAAGAAACCTGAAACTAAACCTTGCAGAGACACAAAGACTTCAATTTGGGAGCTCAAGATGAGCAGAGACAGAGGCACACGAACCATTCCGCCGACGTGCAAAATGAAGGCGATGAGGTACGCTGACGGGATGCCGACGACGTAGTAGGCGCCGAGGTTGATGCTGGCGCCGATCTTCTGCCACCCACAGCCTCTGGCAACACCTGCAATTGTAATGTTACTGCATCAGAGAAGGAGGAAGAACGCCTGTCCTCGGAGTCACGCATTGGAAAGTAGAATCTGTTGTTTTCGATGAACACAGAGTTGTTGTTACCTGAAAGAACGCACTGGATCCCGTCGAAGAAGTTGGACACGGCGATGACCATCATCATCCTGGCCGTGTACCTCACCACCTCCTCGACGTCGCTGTAGGCGTGCCCCCAGACGTAGCGCACGCAGACCAGCACCAGCCCCATGCCCAACCCTTCCGAGACGGCCAGGAACATGACGACGCGCACAGCGAGGCGGGCGGCCTCGGGACGTCCTGCTCCGAGCTCGTTGGAGACGCGAGTGCTGCGGCGTTATGGCCCATGGTCAACACAGTCGACCAACATCAGGACTGGTTACGTTTTGGAAGTTCGAGTTTACCTTATGGCGGAGCCCAGTCCGAAAGGGATCATCCACACAAAGGCAGCGGTGTTGAGGCTGTTAAACAAAAAGATGCGTTTGCGTATGGATTCGTATCGAAGGGTTTCATAAACATATGTGAAAGTACTGGCTTCAGATTATGACCTGATGGAAAGCACGGACGTTTCCAACTTCGGATTAGGGAGGAGGCCTGAAAGGAGCACAATGAGCTCAAAGGACCACATTTCCAAGCTGCAAGAACAATTGCCAAAGTCATGTGAGATTAATTTCCAAACTCTAAATTGTTTCAGGAAAGTTCGTCAATGATTTACTTCAAAAGAACATGGCGTACCAGACCATGAGTGCGGACGGGATGGCGAGCTGGATGAACTCGAGCGCGTCCCGGAGCGCCTCCGCGGAGAAGCCCGTCCAGGTCTCCCTGCACGCGGTGGACACCCTGACATAGACCGCGAGCACGGCAACGTTGATCCAGTTGGAGACGGCGTTGCTGAGCGCGGCGCCCTTGGCGCCCATCCCGAGCGCGTACACCAGGACCCAGCACACGAGCAGGTGGCACGCCGCGGCGGCACCGGAGCTGGCCATCACCGGCAGCACCACGTTCTGCGTCTGCAGGAACCGGACGTGGCACTGCAGCAGGCCGTACGCGAAGAGCGACGGGATCATCCACCGCGCGTAGACGCCGGCCTCCGCGGCGATGTCCGCGTCCTGCCCGAACAGCAGGAGGATCGGCTCCGTGTAGAACCACACCGCGGCGAGCGGGACGCTCGCCAGCGTGAGGATGAGCATGGCGCGCTGCTTGTAGATGCCGAGAAGGTGGTACTGCCTGGCGCCAAATGCTTGGCCGCATAGGGTGTCCAGCGCGCTCGCCATGCCCAGCTGATCGTTTCAAAGAGAGGCAGAGTGATAAGATGAACAGTCTGCACTCTGCTTCATGTGTGTAGCAAAATGCACAATACTTTGGCAATCAAAATTTTATAAGTTCGTTTGAGATCTTGATCCCGCAGAAAGATGTACCATGTTGAAGCATTGATTAAGAAGGCCGATAGAGTTATTAATATTTGAACAAAATGATCACAAAATACCTTTGCGTGAGTGCTGTGCCATTGATGGAGTACCTGGCCAAGTGGGCCAGGCCAAATGGGCTGACAAGAGGCCTGCTCATTTCAGCCCGATACAATGGGCACCTGGGCTGAGCTGGGCTGAAGCACGACACTGGCCAGCCTAGTCCTAGGTGCAGGTCCGGCATGAGCACAGCTCATTTAGAATAGCCCAACTGGGCATGGTGCGGCCATGTAAAAATAGTCGGCCCATTCCAGCCCATTGGCTAGTTATACAGAGGTATTCTGCTCATTCTGTAACCAGCTAACTATAGTACTAGATGTTGCAAATCTTCTTCATCCGTCTCAAAATAAGTGTCGCTTTTAAGTTTTAAGAATCAACATTTAACCATTCATATGATTGAAAAATAAAAGAAAATATAAAAATAATTAAGTCATATTTAAAGTATTTCTAGTAATAAAACATTTTATAATAAAGTAAATAATAATTTTATTGAACTTTTATAAGATGAATGGTTAAACATTGATATCTAAAAGTTTATAAAGACATTTGTTCTGAGACGATGATGTAATGACTGAAAAAGGTTAGGCTTGATCCTCGAATGTGGTCTCTTTTCGGATTGTAGTATCGACCTTCCAAAACCCAAGTTTCATTCACTAACCATATGTCACACGGCAACACTGAAAATTATTCCGTACGTTTCAAAATTATTGTCGCTGGTTATTTCAAATTTAAACTGACATGTGACAATAATTTTTAATCGAGCTAGTAACAGATCAAGAAGCAAGGGTGTGTTTAGTTCGAGGACAAGGTTGGATTAGATGATCCCATCCATATTTTTATAGATTGGCTGTAACGATCTAGTTTTTTTTTTTTTTGGTTGGATGGATGAGATATACTAGGATGATGATAATTAAATTATTAACACTAATATGTGGGTGATTAGCTTACAAATGCATCTTTTTACACATAATAATTATGTGTATAGTAATTAATATTAAATTATATTAATTACAATAATTTTATATATCCTAATTAATAATAAATTATGTTAATTATCACTAATTATATTATAGTTGATGCACCAAATTGATGAAAATAATTATTAAATACTAGTAACAATAAAATATAGATAATCATTAGTACTTTTATTAGTAATAATCACACTTAAACAAGTTGGACGAACTCATCTAATAAAATTTCCTGGATCACTCCATCCAGCATCTACGAGGAATATTCCTCAAAGTTGGATGGATCCATCCATCTGTCCACCAACTAAATAATTCGAAAAATTAGATGAGACCATCCTATCCAGGTTCAGGTTCATACAATGAACCAAACACAACCTAAATGCACGGGAAGCATTGATCACGACCATATAGGAACCTACTACGTATATAGGTAAGCAACAATTCAGTGGAAAATAATCAAGCATGAACAAGAACGAATATTGCTCTCTTTGGCGTATTAAAAACTGATCTTCGAGCATGACAGCGAAGCCCTCTACAGTGGCCAATAGAATGCAAGCAACAGTGCAACACATGTTAGAAGAACTTTCTATCTTTTGCTTCTAAAATAATATGGCGTTGTAGAAATTTTACAGAAAGGACAAGTCTCGGCGTCTGAGTCAACAGCGCCAAGTGATTCAGATAATATAAAATGCACGGATCAGTGATCTTTGTCGTCCCAGCAGAGCGGACAGTGACGCAAAATGGACCAACACCAAACGACAGACGGCGGCAAGTTACAAGTAGACCTACTGTGGTACGGATTACGACACCTTCCTTGCAAAAATAATTCCTAAAAAAGATGCTCTAGCAAACGCAAGATGCGCGAGATCGTGTGGCCAGGTAATTTTCTTCATGCATCAGAACAGAAGCGAGCGAATCTCGGTTTCGATCAAGGCCATGGAAACGCAATTCAATAAACGTACAGCAGTAGTGCGTAGTGGCGTACCAGGAGGCTGTAGCCGGTGACGGTGGCGAAGGAGTTGGCCATGGAGGCGCCGGCGAGCGGGAGCTCGCCGAGGTGGCCGACGTACATGACGGAGATCATCTGGATGACGTTCTGCAGCAGCGCGCCGGCGATCAGCGGCCCCGCCAGCCACAGCTGCTTCTTCACCTCCTCGCGCACGCACGGGCCCGTCTCCGCCCCCGCGGCGAGGAGAGGCTCCTCCACGAGCGAATCCTTCGCCATGGCTCCCTAAGCTGGATAAGCTTGGTGGCCGTTGGCGAGGAGACGACAGACGAGCTTCCTCTGTTTCCCGCTGCCTGCTGTTTGCTTGAGAGTGAGCGAGCGGGTCAGAACGGGAGAGGCAGGCAGAAATAGTCCGGGTTCGCTTGTGCACTTATACAGTGCGCGACGAACACCGCGATTAGAATTTAGAGGAGAATCGATGGCGCCGGTGAGTGATCCCGTAGCCGCCATAGCGATACGGTTCATCTTGGTGCTGCTGTCGCCGCACGGCGTCGACTGAACTCGTGGCGGATCCTTGTGTGAGACCGTTGGATTGGCTATAGAATGACTGGGTCAGGACACCTCACGTCACATGTGGTGCGGTGTTCTTTGACCCTTGCACCATCTCCGACTCGACCCGTGGACCTGCAGTACTGGCCGGGACACGAACAAACCTTCTGTAGCACATAAAACCTCAATCTCGATCTACTCCTACTTAATTATCGATTGCACGACTCATATCTTAGAGATGCAAGTAGTTACCTAATAAGTATTTGTAAATCAAGCATCTAGTTTTATTTTATCCCATCAACAATATAAGGTGCCCCAGTTAATTCATTTCAAAAGTTTTGAGCCAACCAGTGACCCAAAAGACAGAAAACTTGCAACCCCATTCACATCCATTAGTGCTGCTACTACTACTACAGTGCACCCACCGCGCGCCGATACTTAGGCAATTCTAGCCAAGCGTTGCTATAATTCCACGTATAGATTATGTGGCAACAAGAGATTGATCCACAGAATATTGGATTTCCTTAATTCAATGGGGGTCATAGAAACCTCGGTTCAAATGCTCCCTGTTTTTAAATTATTGTCATCAGTAACTTCTAACATTTGACCATTCATCTTATTAAAAAAGTTTGATAAATTTCATATATTTTGTTATAACTTACTTTATCATTAAAGTTATTTGAATCACAACTTAAAATTTTACACATTTAAATTAATTTTTTGAATAAAATGAATGGTTAAAGTTGATGTTAGAAATCAATGGAGACAAAAATTTAGAAACGGAGAGAATACTTTTTATTTTTAGTTTTTTATTAAAGTTTGACTGTTCATTTTTTCTATAAAATTTAGACATACATATTATACACACACATACACATTCTTAAAGTATATATGATGATAAATCTCAAAATACTATTTATGATTTGCTTAACTAAATGTTTTAAAGTTATTATTAGTAAAAATATGAATAGTAAAAATTAAAATTGCCAAGTATTTATAAACAGAGATTTGTACTATAATTAATTATCATATCAGCTTTTTTTAAAATTTTTGTAAGCTTTCTTTGTAGACGTAGCATTACTCTTTCTAGCATTTCAACTCGTAGGTCTGCGCGGGCCTGCAATTTCACACCATGCTTGGTGCAAAAGGAGGAGGAGCTTTCGGTACAGTGAACTGTTCCGGCGCCTGGGCCCTTTTTTTATTTCTTATATGGGCTCTATGCCATGAGCATATTGGTTGTGGGCTGTTCCTGCGGCCTATGGCTAAAAGAAGAGATGGGCTTGTCAGCATGTCCGGTCCCCTTCACCAGGCCCGACCGATGGATCGCCGCCATCACTGGCCCACCGATCCGTGTTCCATACGCCACAAGGCTCCCGCAAATTTGTCACCATCTTTATATATTAACCCGCGTCGATTCTCTTAAATGCTATCGTGTCACATCAGCCAAAAACATTTTATTCGTCCGATTAAAAAGGAATGGTAAAAATTCTCACCCATCCGCCGCCCACCGCACCCAGCACGTCCGCTGATCAAGGAAAACAAAAACGAACGGCTCTCCACGCTTGTGCAAGAAGCTTCGTCGCCCCTCGCCTCGGCTGCTCCCTGCCATGTCCTCGACGGGACTCGCCCCGTCTCGTTGCCGCTGCCCCGGCGACCCTCCCCGTCCCCCGCTCCATCTCGACCACAGCCACTATCAATGCCCTCTCCCTGGCGAAGCCCCGCCCCGCTTCAGCTGCCCCGTCCTAGTTCTTGGAGCATCGGGAAGTAGATGCGTCAACTCTCACTCCTGAGCTTCCACGAGAAGCTTCGCTGCTCTTGTAGCACCCCCGCTTCCTCCCACGCCTTTCCTCACGCGGTTACTGAACCAGCGGCAGCAAAACAAGCTGAGCAGGTTCGAGTATTGATTCCCGATCCGACCATTGATTCGAGAGAGCAATGTGCACTGCAGTGGAGCGGAGGCGAGAGGGGTTGAGAGGTGAACGTCCAGCCCTTGCTCCAGTGCAGGTCAGTTGCTTGAGATGAGTTTCCTTTGAGATTTACGATTGTGGTACTAATGGCGAATACATCAAATAAGTTATTTGCTGCTTCTGCTTGAGACATCGAATACCTGTTCATGTAACAAGTGATGAGCATTTCTAGCTTGGGACTGTGAAGGGAAGATCAAGTAATAGCAATTCTTCCAAAATTGGACAGAGCATACATGATTAGGGGTGATAAAAGGGCTCGGCCACCTTTTTACAAATTAAATCAGCCCTTATTAAATTTTAGTTTAAAAATGAATATAAATTTTGCCCGATCGTAATATGATCCGGCCCTCTTTATTTTTACTTTATTTTCTTCAGCCCGTTTTCACCCTAACCTGAGCATGAGACAGTAGATAGCATCAACTTGAGCATTATTTATAAAATGCTCATATGGTAATATATTCCCTCCGTTTATAATTAATTGCTGAGAATTAAGTCATTGAGAAGTTTTCAATAAAAATAACTGCTTTAATTTTGCTAAGCCTTTTTGCTGCCACAAAATAATTCTCAGACTGTAACTAAAACCAAAGACAGATTTGATCAAACCTAATAATGAAGTCTTTTTGGGATAGAGGAAGTACTTTATTTTGTTGATACTCATTGTATCTATAACTCTGAGAAAGAAAGAGTGCTATATGTTTTTGTTTGCTGTGAAACCATGTGCCAGGATGTTGTAGTGACTGATTCTCAAAAAACTATTGACACAATCACAAAGGCTTCTGATTTTTCCTTTATCCGTCATTGTTGTTGGAGTTGGTGGGACTAATTTCATGGAAAATGAAGGAGGTAATTCAAGGACCAGATAAGTTGTTACAGTTTTGTAATTCATTAATGCATTCTTCTTTATTGGAGCTAAAACTGAAATTCTTAGCTAACACTGCCCATAACTATAGGGGCTCGGTTCATAAGTGATTTTTTCCCATCTCTTCAATTCAAAGTAGAGAATGTGTAAACACATTTCAATATTATAATTTTTTGCTGTTCAATTTCTAGATCCAAATAAAGTAGAGAGACTGGAAGGCTAGTGAGAGTTGCATCAAGGATTACGATTCAGTTTGCCCCGATTAAGGATATACATGGTATGCATATATATTCCTCTTCCTTAAAAGATGTAGCTATTCATCTCTCGGCCTGTAAAATCTTTTTTTTACAATAAAAAATATAAATTATCTTCATATAGGTAGCACCTGTAGTTTGGCCTTTTCATTTTTATTTGTAAAACTGAACGAATTGATGTTCATTCCATTCTCAATTGAAGGCAGTGGGATATCCTCTCTTCAATCACTGCTTGCTAAGATACCAGGGCAATTCATGACGTACATGAGAACAAGAGAATTTTTGGAGCGAGAATCATCTTCTGAGTATGACGTATTGAGTTTAGAACTGCAAAGGCTGTGGCAACAGGAGTGTTGGCCAAAGAATGTTGTTTATGAAGTGCCATTTGTATCTCAGACCATCTTAATTTTTGATTAAGTTTTACCAGACTTTACTCTTTGAGGTCTGAGACTCCTTAGGTCAATTCGGTATTGGAAAGATGCATTTGCTCATCTTTCTTTGTCACACTCTGTAAGATATGATTTTCTAACCTACGTATCTTCAGCACTCAGATTTATTGTACATTAGATATTTGCATTTGGCTTCTGTATTTGTTTTTTTTTTTAGTCTTATACTTTGAAAATATGAAACATGTATTTTAACATGTAAATATTTGGAAAAGCCATATTATGCTATACTGAAATATACCATCCACTCTATTTTTGGAATTTATATTCTCTTACATGTTGGGACACGATGGCTTAACAATAGGATCGTAACAAGTAACAGCAAATAAGAAAAATGCGGCAAGGCCACATGGTATTTCTAATCTCTATCGAAACGTCGGGGACGGTTTTTCGGATGCTGATTGGTCGAGCTACTGTTTGTTGATTTGGTCCATTGATTCCCAAGAAACAGCTCCACGCTTCCACTAGAAGCTTCGGCCACTCCCGTGGCCCCGCCCTGGCTGCCCCCGCCCCATCCTCCGTCGCTGCCTCGGCTGTCCCCGCAGACCGCCGCCACTGCCTCGGCATCCCCACCTCGACCAGCCTTGGTGTAACATCTCGGAATTTTCAAATTAATCGAGGAGAAGATTATTCCAATTTTGTTCCGTTCGATTTCGAATTTCTTCTTTTCATTACCTGGCGCTGGAATAATTTTGGTCCGCGGGATTTTGTTGGGCCGAGATTAATTCCAACAGCCTTTAATTAATTCTCTAATTAATTTTCAAAGTCTTTAATTAATTCATAAACCTCTTTAATTAATGTCTCCTATAAATACTTCTCTATTTTATCTCTTCTCATCAACCCCTCTCTCTTTTCCTCATTTTATTTTCCTCCTCCCCAAGTCTCCAGAACCGATCAGAGGAAGCGGGCTGTCACTGCGACTCCGTCCACCGCACGCGTCGCCTGTCTCCGCCCCGGTCAACCGCTCCGTCCCGTGCATCGATTCTATCTCGCGTCGCCCAGCGCTGGCTCCGTCGCTGCGCCGTTCCGGTCACAAGCTGCGTCGCCTGTTCCTGTCCACGCGCGCCCATGCAGTCCCTGGTCCGTGCGTCTCCGTCCAGCAACCGTCGACTGCTTTCGATCGATCCATGTCCCATCGTTTTCAACTGATCGACAGTGGAGCGAGGTGATTGAACACTCTTCCTTGTGCACTTGTTGTAGATCGTGTTGGGTCTGTATCCGTGGTCAAAGTGTTGCTTGTGCCGTTTTGGTTCTCAGTGTGTGTTGGTTCTTAGGGAGATCGAAGAGTCTCGAGGGAGCAGCTACCGTGGAGGTCTTCAGAGAGGAGCTTGTTATAGTTTTGTGCAGAGTGGTAGCATGGAGTTTGGGGCGTCGCCTGCCAGGTACTTTTGTCAGAGGAGTTGAGAATCCTATGGGTTTTGGTTCTGGTCAGATAGTTATGCGGTTAGTTTAGTTACTTGTAGTTTAAATCTTCGAAGATTTTTTAGAACTTCATTTGGTCTCTAATGATTTCTAAAATTGTTTCGTTAAATTTATCTTGTCGAGAATGTGATGCAGAATTTTTTGAAATTTTTTTTGAGTACGTTTAGCTTAGTAATTTAAATTTAAATTTAATTAATCGAATTTAAATTATCGCGTATCTAGTCTCACCTCTGTTCGTATTGTGTTTAGCTGATGATCTCGAGAAGGAGTATCGTGAGCCCGATGAATTCGACGACTCGGATTTTGACTACGATCTCGAGCTGCCAGACAAACCGTGTTCCTTGATCATTTTTGTATTTAGCATTTTAAACTATATTTTATTTGCAACTCTAATTTGTATACCAACTGTTTTAAAACAATATCCTTAAACCGTGCCCTGTTCCACAAATCGTTTTCCTCTTAGTTCTGCTTCCAACCGTGCGTGGGAGCCTCGCATGCCAGCCGTGTTGCAGTTCCGTCGCCACTTAGAACCCGTGTCCCTCTATTGTAGCCATGCGCTAGAGGTTAGGAAGTTTTCCTTGAGACCCAGCTGCCTATGCGCCTCAGTTGCTAGAGGCGAGTTTTTGGCGCACGTAGTAGGTTGAGTAACCTGGAGTCGAGACTCGAAGGTGAGTGCAGGCTGTCCAGCCATAGCGTGTTGAACCTATGGAAGAAGAAATCTGGGCCAGCAGGGCCGTTAATCACTGGGAACCAAGCGGGGAGAGAGAAAAGAAAAGGGAAGTGACTTCTGGTGGGTCCGAGCAACAGTAGTAGTAACAAAAGATGAAACGATGTAATGAGGTAACAGAAGGAGCACTCCAAACGTGGACTCCTTCCGATTATAAACTATTGACCACCATTGATTTTTAACATCAACTTTTATTATTCATCTTATTTAAAAAATTTATTCTAATGTGTTAAATTATTAGTCATAATTTAAATTTCACTAATGATAAATCAAATAATCATAAAATTTTACACATTTGAACAAATTTTTTAAATAACACAAATGATCTAAGTTGATGCTAAAAGTAAACAGTGTCAATAATTTAAAACCGCAGGGAGTAGAACACATAGTTTGGGAGCTTACAAAAACTCTCAGCTTCTGCAAAATCTGAAAAAGAAGTTCGATGTCCTCATTAGAGCAGCTGCTGATCACTGACCACAACCATGCATTTGGAGGCATAGTCTCCGCTTCAACAGATTTCAATATTTTTTGGTACTGCTCCTCTACAGCTTCTGTGGCCATCCATGACACTAACAAATGGAAACACAATATTTAGAACTCTTCCAAGAAACAGACCGAAAGGAAAAAAAAAAAAAAAAACTAAACCGAACCAATAATTATCATATCATCACCTTTCAGCTAAAATTTAGAGTCAAAACATAACCATGTTTCTGATTTACAGCAACAAGTCACTTACACCAGAAAAAGCTTAATACACCCAGAAGATTATTGACAAGATGATACAGGAAAAATAAACAACATGCTAAGATTCAATTAATAAGTATCACGTAACTGAAAGTAATGGCAAGCAGAACATAGTAAAAAAAAAACTACCTGGGTGACCAGTATCACTTGCTTCCGTCAAGAGGTGAGCTCTTACTATATGATAGCAACTGATCTTTCACTCGACCAAAAAGAAGTCATGGATGGCAATAACGATTTACCTAATTTACCAAGAGAAAATTAGCATGCACAATTTCAGCAGCCCCAAATTAATTAAAACCCATACTAAGGAAAAATCATATGGACAAAGCCCAATTCCTAAGAACCAGCTAGCCGATCATACCCACTTTGACTGAGTACAGTAAAACTGCTTGATAACAACATGAATCCATACGCTAGATGAGTTGAGGTACGGGAACTCACCGAGCGATTGGAAGGCGAATGAGGAGAAGCCCGGGTTGTGGTAAGGGGAGGACGGCGAAGAGCGAACGCCAATCGAGGAGATGAGGCGGGGGGACGCCACGAGGAGCTGATGCACGCCAATAGCTAGTTCCGGAGATGATCCAGGGATACCACAGGGCGCCGGGGATGCCAGGAGGCGGCGGCGGCCGGCCCGAGAATGGACCAACTGCAAGTCTGCGAGGAGTGAAGCGGCCGAGTAAGTTGGAGAGGCATCTATGGGCCGTATATTTTAGTGGGCTGCATTCGTTTAAATCTGGGCCATACATTTTGGTCATATGTTGGAGGTCGACCCAAGATCCACTTAGCTGTCAGGCGCATGTGAGCATTTTTATTTTTCTTTTTTTCCCCTCCGTCTCCGTGGGCGCTCCCGAGATCCACCAGGACCACCACAGCGCGCGGTGCCACGGCCCGCTCATGCTGCTTTCAGTCTGGGCGAGCACGGAGAACAGCAGCGTTGACCTCAAAGGGGCTGACTTCGAGCGAGCTCATCCCGTTTGGCGCCGGAAGCGGCTTGGCACTCTAAAAAAATGTTTTATCCTAACAACCTTAGCTCAAAATGCAAGCGATTAATAATTGTCAACCGTCTGTCGCAGAATTTAACCAACCGCATGCACCAACTTGCACAGGAACCACATCAGCGATCCGTGCTTCGACTAGAGAGCGAATCACAGTCCGCGCTATCTTACCATCGATCCATAATTGGTGCTTGCAGATTAAGAGGAGCAACCCACCCGTTGTCCTGCCTACATGACTCTCTTTTTCTCTCCCCTCCAAGCGCGGATTCTGCTGTCGTGCGGCCGTGTCGCTGCCGCGTGGGGCCAGGACCCGTTTGCCGGCGATTCAACGGTCCCCCGCGAGCCCCGCCGCCGCCCAAAGGTCCGTCGCCCCAAACTGCCGGCTGCCGCCCGAAGGTGCCTGCGTCCTGGGGGTGCCTGCGCGTGCCCCGTGGACCACCTCTTGGAGCAGGGCCAGCGCGACAGCGATGCACTCCTGCAAGGAGCAAGGTTGCTCCGTAGAGATCTAAATCGATTTGGATTTGCTCCGTAGCTTGAGTGCTGAATCGATTTTGATTTTTTTTCTGTAGCTTGAGTGCACTGCTATAAAAAAAGATTTATTCTAACACTCTACTCAAAATACAAATGATTGACAATTATCAACCGACTGTATAAAAACGAGGTAGATCTGAGGAAAAAGAATGTCTACAAAAACGCTGTAATGCAGATAAATTTTTTTAAATAACTGATTATATTAAATACAGACGGTCTTTTAAACAACCGCTTGGACTCTATATATTTATATGCACGTGGAAGCTTATATGAACCGCTAAAGTAGAGGCGCGGGCAGCGATCTGAGCCGTGCGTGCGCTCTTGACCAATCAGCGGGCATCTTTCCCTTTCTGCGGATTGTGAGACGTCTCCCTATTTAATGCCCCTCCCCTCCCTCGTCGAATAAAACACTCACACACATCCCTCACGCGACCGCCCTCGGCGTCTCTGCGCGGTGGCCTCCTCGGCGTCGGCGTCCGCTGCTCAGCGGCGCCCCTTCCTCAGCGTCGGCCTCCCCGCGTGCGGCTCCCCTGGCTCCTCGGCGTCGGCGTCCCGACGCGGCGGCTTCCCTTCCTCAGCATCGTCGGCCTCCCCGAGCAGCGGCTCCCCATCCTCGGCGTTGTCAGCCTCCCCTCCCCTTCCTCGGGGTCATCGGCCTCCCCGCGCGGTGGCTCTCCTGGCTCCTCCTCCTCAGCATCGCCATCCTCCGCGCGGCGGCTCCTCTTCCTCGACGTCATCGGCCTCCCCGCGCGGCGGCTCCTTCCCCGGCGTCGTCGGCCTCCCCGCGCAGCGGCTCCCCGTCCTCGTCGGCGGCGGCCTCCCCGAGCGGTGGCTCCCCTTCCTTGGTGTTGTCGGCTTCCCAGCGCGGTGGATGGCGGTGCGGACTCCCGCAGATCTGGAGCGTGGCGGACCCGGGGCGGCGGCGCCACCCTCGACGACCTGTGGTGCGGAGCATCTGGTGGGCGGTGGCAGCGAGCGGCTCTAGGATCCGGGATTTTTTTTTAATTTGTTCGTTTTCTACCGCATAAACAAATGAGTATTTTTACAGGCTAAAAAATAGCGACGGAATAAAATTCCGCCGGCACAGATGGTCTCAGAACTGCGTGAACGGGTGGTTTTTCTAATAGTGGTACTCCAGCAAGGTTGCTCCGTACCTGCAATTTACTTAGCCTGTGCATTGTTGTTTGAAGCAGCAAGGTTCGCATGTAATATTGAATCAACTTTAAGTGATTTTTATCCTCATCCACTTCGTTCTGCGATTTCTGTTCCTGACTCTTGCTTTTGCAGTCGTGTTCTACAGATCTCATCCACTGCACGAGCCTCTGGGATTGCAACCTCCTCCGCCGACCACGATGGCCCGCAGAACCCCGTCGTCGATCGACATCTCCCCGTTCATGGCCCCCGCCGCCGGCAAGGACTGACGCGTGGAGGCGGTGCGCGCGGTTGCCGCGGACTGGGTGTCATGCATGTCGCGGGCCACGGCGTCCTCCGAGCTGGTGGACTGCGTGTCATGCATGTCTCTCTCAGCGAGAAGGAGGCCTAGGCTCTACCAACGATAAAAAAAAATAAATAAGCACGGATAATTTACAACGTCCAACACCGCAGAGCTTCTCACTTCTATATCTTAATTTATTTATTATTTTTTAAACTCGATACATAGTGTAACATGAGAGAAGATCACGGACAATTTATGTCTGCCAAACAACAAACGCCGCAGCGACGACGCACACTGGAACTCACTCGCTCTCTCAGCTCACCGTAAACAACCTGATTACATTTGGCTTTATAGCCTGACGAAGACGCGGCGCCCACACAAAGACTTCAGCTAACTCCGCGCTCACACATGCACGTTCAACCAGGCTTCTTTCTGTTGATGAGCAACGGACTCCTCGGCCAGAACCATTCTCCGCCTTGGCATGATCTACTCACGCTGCATGTTGCCTCAAACCTCCGAGCTTCGGCTTCCTCTCCATAAGACTTGGACACCGTATGTACGCGAGCCTCTCCTGGTCATACGCACGATCCGGCCATCTCGCCATGTCTCTTGCATGCCGTTCACTCTCCGCTCAACACGCACGCACAGCTGGTGCTGCAGCTCACATGTACGCACACACCCATGTCCTGGAACACACAACGTCGAGATTATACCCAACATACGCCACCCCACCGCCGGCCGGATGCAGGGCTAGGGCAGCCGTGTCGTCGCTTCAATGCGGGAAAAAAATTCTTTACGGATAGTCCGCATTCGGCTGGCTTGCCTCATCAAAAAACAGCAAGAATATATGTTTATATGTGGTATTGATGTCTGTTGTTAATTTGATGTGTAAAGAGCATGGAGACAAAAGCACAGTATCACTGAATTGGGCAATGTTTACTGGTTTTATGAGATATGAACTGTTTTGGTTTCCATGGTTAACATATAGGCATTGAAGTTGTAAAAAAAAAAACATACCAGCATCGAAGATTTAAGCCCCATTTGGAATTTTTTTTAAAATATTGTATTTTTTCTGTGAAATTGAACTGATTTTTATGAAAATTCTGTGTGATTCCAGTGAAATTCCTGCATTTCAAATAGGGAGTTGTCTTACTATAAAGAACCGAAATGTAACACGGTAACATGTACAACAAATTAAATGTTGTAATCATAGATATATCTTGTTAATCTTTTAGCTGATTTGATAGGAGAACGGTAGATCTAGCATATTTGTCAACATAAAAAAATATCAGAGGATGACTAGGCTTCTTGATATATTTTAGATAGGAATAAATAACTGAAATAAAATCAAATAATTACAGGTTTGAAGCTCGAAAGTCCAACGATATGAATATCTTCGTCATTGTGTAGTAAAAACAACTAGACATGAATGATATATCGGAATCGAAGGGAGTCCAAGAGCGAGGCTGGAGAAGGATATGGCAACATTTACATTGAAGTACATATGGTATCACCCATATCTCACAGGGATATGGCAATTCAGTGGAGTGACGGCGCTATTTATAGCCTCACGGCGGGGGCACTAGATATACATGCCACATCCATAGTGACATATATTTTGTCGTTACCGTTGTCGTTACCGAGCGCGATAACAAAAATGCGCCTTCAAATTTGTCCCGTGTATGCTTTCCTCAGTGTTTGCAATAGGCATCCTATGGTAAATATATCTGATCGCACTTGTCAATTACCATACTCTCGATATTTCAAAGATTGGAAAAATGTTAGTGCTTTGGTTAATATTGTTATTTATATTTCATAGTGATTCGCCAAGATGATCAGTCGCTAATTCAATATTATACATTTTGGGCTGCATATTTTTTCCTGGAGGTCCCTTTGTGAATGAAATTTGTCAGTTAGATTGTGGATTATGTATAATGTTTTTGTCCTGGTTATGAACTTTAATTTATGTGGTTGATAATTAAACAAGAGGGGGTTACAATCATATAGTAGCTAATCTAATTAATCCTCCCTCCATTTTTACTGCTTAAGTTAGAAAATAAATTACTCCGGTTCAATGAGTGCACTAGCTAGGAATGTTTGAAGAAACCTGTGTGCTGGACAAGGCCTTTCCATGGTAAAGCAGGCAGGTACCTTCCCTCCTAGCCAACAAAAGAGCAAAAAACTGTCTTGCGTTGCTGCGTTTACACACAATCAACAGTGTCACTCGGTGGCCAACTTTAGTGCCTCTTTGTCCGAACCGGAGCTTTTGTGCTTTTAGAAAAGCTGAATGGTGGCTAGTTGAAAAGTTGGCTGATGAAATTTAGATATTGATTTTTGTATTATATATTTAGCTTTTCTGCACAAAAAAACTAAAAAAACAATTTTCAATGAGCTTTTCAACTTTTAGTTCATCTCTACAAAAGCTAGCTTTTCAGTGTTCCAATATCTAACTTTTTATAACCTTATTTGTTTTAGCTTCTTAGTTTTTAGCTTTTTAACGGAAAAATCCACCTAAAAAGCTGAAACAAAAAGGCCTATAACAAGCCTTGTGTCCCACAATCAATTTAATTTCCCATGTAATACCATCACACTCAACGGCACCGCATGCACGCTGTAGTTCCATTGCTAGCCTAACACCCATGCACAGAGGCTTGTTGCTTGCATCGTCGATGGTGTGCATGCCTGGTGCACAAACAATCCGATGGCTGGTCTATGCGTCATCCGTCAGTGTGGAGCCATGGAGTGTCGGTGACAGCTAGAGTTCGAGAGGCTTAGCCATCCGTTTGATTAGTACTCCATCCGTGCCCAATTTAGCTGTCATCCTACATTCTGGTACAAGAAAAAAGTGAAAAGGTGAGATATACTTGAAAAAATAAAATAAAAATAAAAATATATTAAAAATAGAGAAATATATATTAAAAAACGAGAATGATAAATAAATTAAAAAAACTTAAAAATGCTAAGATGACAAGTAACTTGAAACATCTATCTATCTAATCTATCTACCTATCTAATCTATCTACCTATCTATCTATCTATATAGTCAGAGATGTAGAGATATTGATGACGGTGTTGTCATATGTCTCCTACGCTGGACCTTTCCTTTTATTCGGAGGTCAAATGTAGGAGCCGTGTTTTCCATTTTATTTTATTAGATGGCTTATGTGCAGCTTCCACGACCACCATGGCGCCGATGCTGACACTAGGCTAATGATGCATTTGATTGATGGGTGAAGCTGGATGAAATATAGCGATCCATATTCTTTTGGATGAGTTCATCCACGCTACATGTTTGATTGGGTGGACAGGGTGGTCAAATTTTTTGTTTGATCAAATGGACCAGATGATGAGGATAATTATTAATTAAATTAAAATTTATGTTCAAATATCATGAGTTAATTATAAAAAATCATTAATGATGGTTTATTATAATTTTTTGAGGTAGAATGGCTTATTATAATTAGTAATATTGTATGCTAATTATAAATTAAAAATATCACTGATTCTACTCTAGTTAACCTATTAAATAAATCAACAACATTAATTGAACTAATTAGCTATACAATATACTAAAATTGAACTAATTATTAACTAATAGTTAAGATTAGTGAAGGTCGATGAGCTCATGCCCCTATTGGGCCTCCGGCCTCCAATACTTATCCGAGAGAGCCTGCCTTCCGCGCCACATTTCGCTTTAGGCCTCTTCTCTTCCCTTCTTTTTTACTAAAAAAAAAAAAAACCTTCCCTTCCCTTCCCATGCTGGCAGTGGTGGATCACTGGCATGATGACTTCAGTCACCCATTACTGCATTTTCTGTCGGCCACAATAACTTAGTGTATAGTGATGGATGTTCATCACCAAAAGAAACATCAACGTACAGATGCAATGACGTGCATGAAAGACACCAATGGCCTTATGAATAATCTCAGGAGTTCCTATATACGGATAAACAGTCTGCCTTGTAATTTGAAAAATAGAATTATTTGATTTGATATATGCCATGAAAGGTAGTCGAGAGCCTTGGTGGACTCTTGTACTTTGTATACTTTTTTTTTTCAGAATAAATGTAATTTATATGTCAGTATGGAAGACTCAATTTCAGATACTGTAAATTCAATTTTACCTTGCTAGGCGAGTCCTCATGGCAAGCTTGACAGTTAAGTTTCACGAGCTACCACTTACTTTAAGCCTACTGTTTTTATTTCGTATCATCAGCTTGCTTACTGGTACATGGCCACTGAAGCTTTCAAGCACTGGAAATATGACAAGAAACTTGATATCTTCTCTTTTACCATGATACATACCTTTACATTTTTAATTGGCATGGTTACATAAACCTAAATCAGTACCGTATGACATCAATTTGTTAATATGGTTTCTAATTGCAGTTTGATTGAACTATGTTGGCCTGTAGATATCAATCTGAGACCGTCCTTCATAAGGATCCTCAAGAGGCTTGATAAGATAAAGGAGAGCTTATCACACGACAACTCCTGCCATTTGTTAATAGCGGTGCAGACGAATATACTCATTGCTGCATGGTGTCGATGGTGTTTTCTCAGGACCTCTGACATTTAACAATATATAAAAATAGGCGCCTCAAGGAAGTTCACTGAGATGGCAAAAAAAATATTTCTGTTTCCCTTTGCTGCTAAATCAAACAGAAACCTGAGTCCCACCACATCTTCTCCATTTTTTCAGTTTCTTTTGCCTATTTTCGTAGACTGAAAAATATGAGTCTTATCAGACCATAGTCCTGCAACATATTGGTATGGTTCTGCCGCTGTTTTTAAATTTTTTGTTATTAGAATAATAAGTTTATTTCAAAGATAAACTAGCTTTGTTGTCCTAACAAAAGCAATGGAAAATGGAAGTAGTTTATTTGCCATATGCAGAATTTACATTGTATTAAGGAATGCTCAATGTCGTGGGTTATATAACCGCGATAAAATGTCGCGCTATCTTTCTAGTTAGTGTTCTACTCAACTCCATGATCACTGCATGTGTGCTTTACCGCGAGTGACTGCCCAAACAGCACGTATCGAGTCAAAAGGCTGCAACAAACAATGGGCCAAATTAGCCGGCCTGTACTTGGCCCATAACGCAATTACTACTTGACATGCAATTTTGAGTATCAAATCCCCGCTGCATACTTGAGATCTAAACCAAATTTCTGGAATTTTGCTCGAGATCAGAAATTCAGGAACAGAAGATAGCATGCACGTTGCTTAACATTCAACATGCTCTAGCCAACTCAGACCCATGACATATATATAGATAGAGACTAGGCGAGCTAATCACGTCGTTACAATTTTTGACCGAATCTCTTCTATCTGGAGGTACCATCAAGTAGATGGCATATTAGACAGGATATTATCTTGACCGCACGTGCTCTAACCTAATTTCTGTAAAAAAATTTTTGCCTAGTGTTCTCAAATTGATGATATTGAGATGATAAACTGAGCTAGAGCAGACCATGCATCAGAGACTTTGGAAATTTCAGTTACGTTGTTGGCATGACGTAAAAGTTAACACTTTGTGTGAAAAACATATTACCATCTGCATCATCATCTACATATAGTGGCGATCAAGAGCATGGCATATTGTGAGAAAATGAGGGATGAACTCTGAATGGATTGATTGATTGTACTGAGCCTCGGGGGTCAATATATATAGAGTATAAGACCTGCATCTCAAGTAACCTGGAGAGGATAAGTATAGAAATTAATCTAACCTACCAGAGCAAGCTAAATCCTTATCTAATCCTAAAATATACTCTAACACTCATAATTAACGATAGAGGAGGCCAAGTTTTACAAAACTTAGTCCACAAGTTTATTTATCTTACACAAGCATTGTTTTCCCCGGTTACAGACAGGCAAACACTCACACCACTTACAATACATTAATCTGGTCCATCATGCATGGATACACACCGTACAACATATGATATAAAGAATATTCAAAAAGAAATATATGATATGCGTAAATTATTATAAATTCGACGGCGGTAATGATGTATGTATGGAGCACAGGCACTAAGGCATTGACGCTTGTTGGCACCTCCACCTGTCACGGCGCTAATCCATCCAACTGCATGTATGGAAGCCATGCACTGCATATCACATGTAAAGCATGCAAGTTAACACATCTAGCTAGTGCATCTGAATTAAAACTACTCTTCTTTTTCTTTGCGGTATGTAATTCTTTACCTGACTCGATCTCTCCAAGCTAGCTAGTCCTCATCAGAGCCCTCATCGGTGGACAGCTACTGTTGATGCTGCTACTGCCAACGGATATGGAATGATTACCGGTGTGGCAAGAGCAGCAGCTGTCATGGAGGAGGAGGACGAAATGCCTTCATCCTTGCCATATAATATGAGGGAAGGTATTCTTCGGACCTGGTCTGCATCACCAAATCAGGTCGAGGGAGCCACGAAACGGAAGAAAGGGCGCTGTTGCGGGAACTGCATTGCACGTGGGTAGTATTGGACCTGGGGTGGCATGATCAACGGCACGTCGGAGAATGGCACCATGGTGTCCTTGCGGCGGTGCTGCGTAGGGTTGTGCACGAAGAAGCAGATTCCTCCGCATGCACGACTCTCTGGAGTCGCACATGTAGGTGCGGAAGGGCTGCGGGTGCGGCCACTGCTCGAAGATGCCGTCCCTGTAGTGGCAGGTGAGGCCGCGCGCTGGTCGGCACCACGCGGAGCCGATCAGCTGGTTGTAGTGGTAAGACATGTGGTACTCCGGGCAGACCATGAGTAAGAAGGGGTGGCGGCGTAGGTGACGACGACGCACTCGCTCACCCTTGTATGCGTATGGACACAACATCCAGTCGTGGCTCGTCCAGGTCGGGCACTGCTGCACCTTGTACACTTACACCCAGAATGCATCCGACATATGCGCCCACACAGCCGGTGCTCTTCCTGTGGCCATGAGCTTCACCCATCAAGTTCACTCGATGGGACTACGCCACCATTTTGCACCGGTGTCTGGCATCGTCCAAACGCACCAGCTGTACCTAGGATCATGGCCATCGAATGACCAATCTCTCTCTCCTACCCACCTTATGCCAATACACACACTGTCAGTAGAACACTACAGTACATCACCACTAGAGATCACAGTATTAGATTGTAATTGTGGAGATTTAATTGTATTTGTGGTGGATGATGATTTCTAAGCACAGTGATGCCTCTATTTATAGGTGCAGGCTTGACAGTTTGGAACATGGGCAACAACTTTTCTGTGTGTGGATATGTATGGTGATATGCCCTCTCCTCTCAAAGAAAAGCAGATTACTTTGCTTCGAGTGAGGGACTGTACAAATCCTCATCACTCTGAGTTGTTTGTAGTGTACGATCGGCTTGTCTTGTGCTAATGTCCTTGGGATTAAACACAGATGGTGTGTGTACTGTGTCCAAGATAAGCTTGCCTTCTAAAAAAAACTAGAATTTGTTTATATGCAAGGTATTGGTGTTTGTAGTTAATCTGATGTGTAAAGAGTATATAGGTAAAAATGAACACTCCTATTAAATTGGGTAATGTCTACTAGTTTTATTGCGCCCCTGTTTGAGATATGAACTGTTTGGAAATCCTTGTGCTAACATACGAGCAGTTCAAAAAAAAAACATACCAGCATTGAATTAGACCCCATTTGGAATTTTTTCCAAATACTGTATTTTTCCTGTGAAATTGAACTGATTCGTGCGAAAATCCTTTGTGATTCCAGTGAAATTCCTGCATTTCAAAAAGGGAGTTGTCTTACTATACAGAATCGAAATGTAACACGGTAATATGTAAGAACAAATTGAACTTTATCAATGCAATCATAGATATGTCTTGTTAACCTTGTAGCTGATTTGATAGGAGAACGATAGATCTAGCATATTTGTCAACATAAAACCATCAGAGGATGACTGGGCTTCTTGGATATATTCTAGATAAGAATAAATAAGAGAAGTAAGATTGAATAATTACAGGTTTGAAGCTCGAAACTCCAACGACAAGGATATCTTCGTCATTGTGTAGAAAAAAACAATGGGACATGAATGATATATCGGAATCGTAGGGAGTACACGAGCGAGGCCGGAGAAGGATATGACAACATTTACTTTGAAGTACTTATGGTATCACCCATATCTCACAAGGATATGGCAATTCAGTGGAGTGACGACGCTATTTATAGCCCCACAGCGGGGAACAAGATATACATGCCACGGCCACAGTGACATACGCGAAAGCAAAAAATGCGCCTTCAAATTTAACCCGTGCGTGTGCCGCTTTCCTCAGTGTTTGCAGTAGGAATCCTAGGTGAATATATTTGATCACAGTTGGCAATTATTGTACTCATGATATTTCAATGTAAGATGGCTATGTACAGTGGAAGATCATCTTCATAGTGATTCGGCAAGAAGATGATCCGTTGCTAATTAAATATTATAGATTTTAGGATGCATATTTTTTCTGAAGGATCCTTTGTGAATGAAATTTGTCAGTTAGATTGTGGATTATCTATAATGTTGTTGTCCTGGTTAAGAACTTTAATCTGTTTGGTTGATAATTAAATGAGCGCTGATTACAATCATATAGTATCCTACTAATTAATAATCCCTTAATTTTAGTGCTTCAATTAGAAAGTAAATTACTCCAGTTCAATGCGTGCGCTCGGAATGCCTGAAGATACCGGACGCGGCTTCCCTCCTCCCAACAGATGCTCCCATGCGTACTCCCGTGTAAAGCCGTTCTCCTCCGTTATGTATGTGGGTCCCATTTAAGATTAGGAAAAGGAAAAAAATCAAAGCACTCAGCTACATCGATTCACCAGTGGAGCAGCTTCGGAGTTTAGCCATCGAGCGGGAGAGTGCCAGAACCAGACCCACGAGCCATCCGAGAAGCAGGCCTCGGCCACCTTGCGGAGCAGCTGCCGGAGCTCAGCCACCTGAATGATGTCGATCCCTCAATGATTTTACACCTATAGCACATATTTAGCCGACCTCAGATCGACCTCTGGAACTCACTCCCGATCTTTAAAGTTTGAAGATGAACAATGCGCAACAGAGAAGCAGAAACAAACACATGCGAACTGGCCGAGTGAATTACCTATCTTGCTTTCGTTTATTAGAGAAAAGACTTCGGATTTTATACACACACTGCAAGTGCAATAATAAATTTCTACAACTACCAACTACTCTATCGTACAACACTATACACCTTTTGACTTCGACGTCCACGGCCACACTATGCACGTCTGTTGTCACACGTTGCTGCCTGCGCTGCTACAGTGGAGTCCCGTTGGACCGTCTCGTCACTTTGAGAACTGCTGAAGGAGTAAAAACAAAACAGCAGAGTTGTTGTGTCCAACAATCTCCCTCTAACCATGCTGCTCCTCAGCCAATGCCAACCTGAGACCGAGCCTCCAAGAATCGGACGCGCCCAAGTGACTTGGTAACAGTGTCTGCGACTTGCCGACCGGTTTTAACGAACTTGAGGACGATCCGCCTTCCCTCGACGCAGTCACGGATGAAGTGATACCTCACGTCAATGTGCTTGCTGCGGTCGTGAAGGACGGGATTCTTGCATAGGGCGATGGTGGACTTGTCCCCTATCAGGATCGGTGCTTGCAGCTGCTCTCTTGAGAGCTCGCACAACAGCTGATAGAGCCACACACCCTGTCATGCAGCTGTCGCCGCAGCGATGTACTCCGTATCGCACGTCGAGAGAGCCACCACTCGCTGCTTCTGGGCCTACCAACTGATAGGGTTGTGCTCCAGGTAGAACACGACGCCGGTTGTGCTCTTTCGGTCATCGATGTCATCACTCATGTCACTATCGCTGAACCCGGTCAGCTTTAGTAAACCTTCGCCGGTCCTGCAGTACTGGACTCTATAGCCTTGCGTCCCTGCGACATAGCGTAGGATCCTTTTGACAGCGGCGAGGTGATCCTCCCTCGGATCTTGCATGAAACGGCTCACAAACTCCACGGCGAATGCAATGTCCGACCGTGTGTTCACCAGGTAGCGCAGCTCACCGACGTCTGTGCTGCCTTGCACTCTAAGAGGCTTGCCCTCTCCAGGAGCTTCGCCGCGTAGGCGGACTGGGAGAGCTTGATGACTCCTCCCTTCTGCATCACCTTGATGCCCAAATAGTAGGATAGCAACCCCAGGTCGCTTATCCTGAACAGAGATGTCATCTGCTGCTTGAATGTCTCGATGTCCTCCTTCTTGGCGCCGGTGATGATAAGATCGTCGACGTAGACTCCGACGATCAGCGTGCTCCCAATAGAGCGTCGTGTGTAGAGCGCATGCTCATTTACACATCTGGTGAAGCCAAGCTTTTTTAAACTTGCGTCCAGCTTGGCGTTCCACGCTCGCGAAGCCTGTCGGAGCCCGTACAACACCTTCCGCAGCCGAAACACCTTGTGCTCTTCACCCTTCTCAACGAAGCCTGGTGGTTGTTCTACAAACACCTCCTCGGCTAGCTCTCCGTTGAGGAATGCTGACTTCACGTCCATGTGACGGACCTACCAGCTTTTCTCCGCCGCCAACGCCAGCATGAGTCGGACCGACTCCATCCGCGCAACTGGCGCGAACGCCTCATCGAAGTCCACTCCTTCTCACTGCACGTACCCCTTGGCAACCAGCCTCGCCTTGTGCTTCACCAGCTTCTTATTGGCATCGCGCTTCATCTTGAAGACCCACTTGAGCCCGATCGGTCGACAACAGGTCGACGGATCCACTAGCTCCCAAGTGCGGTTCTCTTAAATTGAACGCATCTCCTCTGTCATGGCCTTCGGCCAGCATGGGTCGCGTTCGGCATTTGCGAACGTGCTTGGTTCCTCGGTAGTCACCGTCAGCAGTTGCTGCGCGCTGTGTTCCACCTGAGTCCCTGTCCTCAGGTGTTGAGGGTCGGTGATCAAATCATTGATCGACCGATACCTCAGCGGCCTTTCGTCCTGTGACGCATCAAGGTCGGGAGAGCGGTCAGGAGGTGGCAACACGAACCTTGGTCTCACTGTCGATCTCCCCGACCAGGCAAACCCTGAGCTTCCTGTACTCGCGGCGTCTGAGTCGCTCTACTGACCCTCAGACGTCGACCCTCCACACTGACCCCGGCCCTCGGGCCTCGAGTCATGTTGGAGTCCTCCTCCCTTCCTTGTATCGCGCCGACTGCCGCCGTGCCGACCGCCTGACCTCTGGCCACGCTGACCCGCGAACCTGGAGCCGCTCTGCCCGGTCGGATCCGAGTCCTCCTGACTTGCTGATCCCGGGCTCCGCCGACCTCCAGTCTCGGCATCGCGCCGATCCTTAGTTGCAGCTGAGTCGCGCCGACCGTCGGAGTCAGAGCCCTCTCGACTTGATGACCTCGACCCTTGGTCGCGCCGACTCGCCGGTCGCTTCCTACGTCGACTCCTGGAGTCCGGGCCTTGCTCCGCCAACTCTGAGTTACGCGGTGCGGCTGATCCAGAATCGCGCCAACCCTGACCGTCTGAGCCCTCTGGCTCTGCCGACCCCGGTTCGTGCCGATCTCTGGCATCGCCACGCTCAACTCCCCCTGAAGCTGAGCCCACCTCCTCTATCTCCGAGGAGTGCTCGAAGGAGAAGAGCTCCGTGAGCCTGCCTCTCCTTCATCGGCACTGGTCCCCGACCAGTTCCAATTTGTCGCCTCGTCGACGACGACATCTCGAGAGATATGCACTCTCTTCCCGTCTGAGTCATATAGGCGATGTGCCTTACTCTTGGCTTCGTAGCCAAGGAACACTATCTTGGTGCTCCTATCCTCCAGCTCGCCGAGGTGTGGCTTCACCGTCTTCACGTGCACCACGCAGCCGAATGTCCTGAGGAAAGACACGTCTGGCTTCCTCCTGTGCTAAGCCTCGAAGGGGGTCTTTCCGGCTACGGCTTTAGTCGGCGAGCGGTTGAGGATGAACACCACCGTGCTCACCGCCTCACCCCAGAATGCCGCCGGCATATCTTTGGCCTTCAACATGCTCCTGGTCATGCCGACGATGGTCTGATTTCGCCTCTCTATGACACCATTCTGCTGCGGCGAGTATGGTGCCGTGAGGTGCCGCTCCACGCCCTTCTCGACGCAGTACCGACCAAACTCCACCGAGGTGAACTCTCCACCCCGGTCGGTCCTCAGCACACGCAGTTTTTGACCCGTCTCAGTCTCAACCCGCGTCTGGAACTCTACAATGGCTCTGCAAACCTCGTCTTTGGTGGTGAGCAGTCGTAACCACATGTACCGACTGCAGTCATCCACCAGTAGAAGGAAGTAGCGCCAACTCCCACGCGTCGGCGGGGTGATTGGCCCATACATGTCGCTGTGCATGAGATCCAGAAGACCCTCGACACGGTACATCACCTTACATGGAAACGACTGTCTCCGCTGCTTTCCAGTGAGGCAACTGTCGCACAGCTCCTCGACATGCTCGATCATGGAAAGGCCTCGCACTATATCGTGTTGACCTAGCCTTGCCAGCGCATCAAAGCTGATGTTGCCAAACTACCCATGCCAAAGCCACGCATCGTCACCAAGCCTCGCCGCCAGACACACCAGCTGAGTCACCTGGAGCTTGGTGGTGAAGAGACGGTTCCTCTCGCGGTTCACCTTCAGCAGCAACCGCCGCTCTCGGTCTCTGACGCGAAGGACCCCGTTTTCGAGCAATACCTAGCACCCTCGCTCGTCCAGCTGCCTGAGGCTCACAATGTTGGTCTTTAGACGTGAGAAGAAGTAGACTCCGGTCAACACGCGGTGCTCGCCACTGCGACCCCTGAACACCACCATGCCTTATCCCTCAATCTTCATCACTGACCCGTCCCCGAATTTGACCGACCCAGAGATGGCGGAGTCAAGCTCTGTGAAGACCACCTTGTTGCCCGTCAAGTGGCTGCTGGCCCCTGAATCGAGCTCCAGACATCCTCGACGACGTCTTCCTCCCTTCCCAGGTGAACATGAGCCCGGACCTCATCCAGCTCAAGTTCCTGATGCTCTCCATCCTCCAGGACGTCCCCGAGAGCACAATGCTACGACAGCAGCAAAGGCGAATCTTGCTTGCTCTCTTTCGCCAAATGGGCCTTCTCCTTTCGCTCTTGGCCCTAGCGGGCATGCCCTTGACTCCCGCGGTCACGGCGCTTGGGCGCATGACAATCATGTGCCCAGTGCCCCTTCTTGCCACAGTTGTGGCACTCGTCGTCGATGCATGGGGAGGGTCTGCCTCTCCTTGACTTGCCTCTACCACGCCCGCTCCGACCGGAGGTGGACAGGCTGTCCCCCTGCTCTCTGCAGCGCGCCCAACATTCTTCCTCCGTCAGCAGCAGTCTACTTCTGGTACTTGCCGGTGTTGCTGCCGCGGCGCCGTCTTCGACTGCCTTCAACCTCCCGGTCACGTCCTACAGCGTGAGTTCCGAGAGGTCGAGCAGAGTCTCAATCAAGAGAGCAATCTGCTCGTACTTCATCGGCACAACCCGTAGGTACTTCTCGATAACTTGTTGCTCAGCGATCTTATCACCGAGTGCCGCTAGCTCCGCCACCAGCGAGGTGAGTCGCAGTGCGAAATCCTCCACAGACTCGCCATCACGGAACGTGATGTTCTCGTACTCCTTCCGGAGCAGCTGCGCCTTCGCCTTCTTCGCTCGGTCCGAGCCTATGCGCATCGATGCGAGCTTCTCCCACGCCTTCGTCGCTGTCTTCGCTCTCCCCAAAATAGAGATGAGATCTAGCATCACCGCGTGGACAATCGCCTCCAGTGTCAGCTTGTCCTCCATGTCGTCGTCGGTCCCGGACTCAACGGCGACCCACAAGCCACGCGTCTAGAGCATCACCTTCATCAACACTGCCCAGTCGGAGTAGTTCTTGCGTATAAGCGTAGAGTAGGTGGTGACGCCGCCGAACTTCCTCACAATCTTGTGGACGACGACCGTGCGTGACTCGGAGCGGTCCCTTCTGCCGCGCCGCTCTGCGCGACCACGGCGCTTAGGAGAGCGCTCAGTCGTCCGCACTGGTGAACCCACTGAAGAAGTCTTCGGCGTGCCTGCCATCGCTGCTGATGTTTAACGTGTGCTCAGATACCACTTGTCGATCTCTCAATGATCTTGCACCTACAGCACACACCTAGCAAACCCCTAGAACTCACTCCCGACCTTTGAAGCTTGAAGATAAACAGTGCGCAACAGAGAAGCAAAGACAAACACACGCGAATTGACCGAGTGAATTGACTGTCTTCTTGCTTCCGTTTATCAGAGGAAAGCCTTCGGGTTTTATACACATGCTATAAGTGCAGCAATAAATTTTTACAACTACCAACTACTCTATTGTACAGCATTGTACACCTTTTGACTTCGGTGTCCACAGCCACACTGCGCACGTCGCCTAACACATGTCGCCGCCTGAGCTGCTACAGTGAAGTCTCGTCGAGCTGTCTTGTCGCCTTAGAATTGTCGAAAGAGTAAAAACAGAACAGCAAAGTTGTTGTGTCCGACAAGCATGGAGCAGGTGCCAGAACCGGATCAACAGGCCATCCCAAGGAGCAGGCCGCGGAGCTCGGTCACCTAGCGGAGCAACTGCGGGGGCTACCGAGAGAAGCAGCAGGTGGCAACGGTTGCGGCTCGCCATGGCCGAGCACGGACGCGACGGCGGGGCCTTCCATGGCCGCACACGCAGGCGACGGGAGCGCTTGCTGTGGTCGCGCCCGCGGGCAACAGGGGTGGTGTGCCGTGGCCGCAGAAGCAGGCGACAGGGGCAGCTCGTCGTGGCTGTGCACGCAAGCGATGGCGGCGGCTTGTTGTGGCTAACCATGCGAGCAACGGGCGTCGCCCTGGCGGAGCATGGATGTGACGGCGGCGGCTCGCTGTGGCCAAGTGCAGACGTGACGGCGGCATTGCGTTGTTGTAAATGGCAACGCCGCTTACCATTTTGGTTGAGATTGCTGGGTCCACTAGAAAAAAGCAACCAATCAAAAATTGACAACTGTTGGGAGGAGGAATTAGAAGGAGAGATGCCGCATCCGAAGAAACCTGTGTGTGTTGGACAGCACCTTTCCGTGGTAAAGCAGGAAGGCACCTTCCATCCGGGCCAACAACGTCGCTACACGTGTACATCTGCTTAAATAAAAGGAAAATAAAACTGAATCCTTTTTCTTGTGTACCATACAAACAAAAGGAAAAAAATAAATTGAGTTGACTTCCATTTCTCTTCCTTTTTAGGGGATTTATATGTCTAAAGGGAAATAAAGCCGCTCAATGCGGCATCGATCAATCTAGAAGTATGTACCTACACACAATCAGCCGCATACACGCTGAGTGTGCTCTAGTGATCAGATCATCGTACGTGCAGTGTAGTGCAAGCAAACTTAATTTCCTTATTTTATTTAAAATAAAATGCTAAGCTTAGCTTTTCTCTAGATTAGCTTGCTAAGGTGTTTGTGCGTTAGATAGCCATCAGAAGCATCCATCTATCCTAGGGAAAGGCCGTGGCTTACGCGCGCTTGGCATGGACTTGTACGCGTGACTGGCATGGCGGTGGTGCACGCAGAGGACTACAACAAGGCCCCTCCCATCAGCTTCTTCTCCCTGCGTGGGGTCGACGCCGCACTGCAGCGGCGCCACACCAGAAAGCCACGGCATTGCCTGCGCGCGGACAAACCCCATCAGCAGCACCCACCCCTCCACGCAAGGAGTCCTGGTCCAAGCGTTGCAGTTGTGTTGCTTGCATGACACCCTGGGCCCAGAGGCTTGTTGTTTGCATCGTCGATGGCGTGTGTGCCTGGTGCGAATGGGCCAATGGATGGTATGTGCACAGTTCGATGGATGGTATGTGCACAGTTCGTCAACGTGGAGCTGTGGAGTGTCGATTATAGCGAGAGTTTTAGAGCCTAGTCATCCTCAAGAATGCCTAGTTATCTATCTATCTATATGTAGAGTCAGAGACGTAGAGATAGAGATGATAGCGATGACATATGTCTCATACCCTAGAGCTTTCCTTTTTCTTTGGAGTTCCTGCGTAGGAGCCGTGTTTTCCTCTTTTTTTATCAGATGACTTATGTGCGGCCTCCACCACCAGCACTGCGCCTTTGCCGATACTGGGCTAGTGGTGCATTTGGTTGACGAGTGAAGTTGGATGGAAGATAGCAGGTCCATATTTTTGTGTATGAGTTCATCCATGCTGCTACCTCTATCCCAATAAAGCTTATTTCTAGGACTCATTGGCTACAACATTGATCAATGATTTCTATAAATTTAATTAACATAATTAATATATAATTATATTTTATGAAAATATTTTTTCTTACATATCTAGAAATATAAATATTATGTTGATCAAGTTAATTAAATTTATAAAAATCATTGTTCAAAGTTGTTGTCAACAAATCCTAAAAATAAGGTTCTGTTGGGATGGAGGGAGTAAGTGTTTAGTTGAGACGGGACGGCCAAGCTTTTTTTTATTGCACGGACTGGATGATGAAGATAATTATTAATTAATTAAATATTTAACTTCAAATATCATAAGTTAATTATGAAAAAAAAATTCTCAAGAATGGCTTATTATATTGTCTTAGGTAGAATGGCTTGTTATAATTAGTAATATTATAGTGCTAATTATTAATTAAAAATGAAAAAAACATCACTAATTCTTATCTATCAACCTATTAAATAAATCGATAATAGTTATAAACATTAATTATGTAATCCTAATAGCTAATTATCCATAAAATATACTAATAATTGCTAATTGTTTACTAATAGTCAATATTAGCAAAGGTGAATAGCTACATCCGATGAATTTTAAGGGATGAGCTCATCCATCCCGGTCGATAACTGTGTGGATGAGCCTCAAATGTTAGCAGCTGATCCGTTCGAGAGTGGGACCGCCTAGGCTTTGTCATATATGCTTGATAGGAGTCGAGTGTCTGATTTTTTGGTGAGATGATAACTATCGATTTGGTGGAGCCAACCATCACGATTCGATTACAAACGAACAAGTCATGTGAGCCTTAGCAATAGCAGAACCAACTCCGAATGATTATTTCTGCAAGCAATCAAAGAATAAGCAAGAACAAAATAGAAGATCTGAAATCACACAAATGCGGGGTTCTTAAAAGCTGTTTAACCGGTGGTTGTTTGACACAACTGAAGATAAAAAAATTTGCACAAGAGCTAACCTATAACAAAAGAAAACCCAAGTGTTTCTGGTGGCTGTTGAGACCTTTAAATAGGGTGGAGGATGACCAAAGAGTGCTGAGGTCTTCCTCAAACCCTAGGACGCGCAACTAATGGGCTCAATTTGATACATGGGCCAACGGCCCAAGTTGAAGTGACGCAGCACTTTCTGTATACAAATGATGATTGGTACTGACTTCGATATGGTACAAATGTGGGGCTAGATCCATTCGAAAGTAGACTTCATGAGCTTTCTAAAATGTACTTAAACATCCAAATTGGATTCTATATGAAGTCATGACTTTCGTTGCAAGTTTGTACTTTTCTGTAGTCCAAATCTACCGTGTGTTAATATTTTCATTGAAGTTTTTATCAGAAAGTATAATGTCCACATTATTCTTTCCACTTGAATTAGAGTCGTCCTCGACTCAAGTTCAGATTTGCAAAAATCACCACTCTAACATGCTCTCTTGAAATTATGAAAGGTGAAGGCCACGAGGGTATATATGTGATCTCATTATTCTCTCCCACTTGATTTAGAGTCGTCCTCGATCAAGCACAGATTCAAAACAGTCATGCTATCGTGCCCTCCAGAAATCTGAAAAGGTGAAGGCCACGGGGTATGTATATGATCTAATCATCCTCTCTCGCTTCATTTGGAGTCATCCACGACTCAAGTTTCGATTGGAGAACTGCCACTCCACCGTGCCCTTCAAAAATCATGAAAGATGGTAGCTACAGGGTATTCTAATGCGGTCATGTGGCACAGTAAGAACATATAAAATCTCATCGTTCTTCCTTTCTTTATAGTAAATCGTCCTCAGCTTGATCCAGTGGTCATCAAAATTTTTTGTTGTCATATTGAGACAAGTGATGAGCACGTAGCTAGACCATAACAACAACTTCTCCTGCTTCATGAGCTGCTTCTGTTGATAGAATATTAAAGTAGAGAAACTTTGCAAGGCATTGTTAGTGTTAGTGTATGCTATTGTTTGATTCTATTTTTGTATTTCAAAAGGGTATTTCAGATTAGTACACATGACTATTTTAGATACTAAGAAATCTCCAATATCATCATATTTGTCAATAGCATGAAAATCACAATAGCTAAAACATTGCAAACGGTAATTCTGAAATAATCTCTTCTTTAAATAATTCAGGTTATAAAGAACATCAAATTCAATATAACCTAAAGAAGTTAAAAAGATATGATCTCCAAATTTGCCTTATTCAAATCAGTGCAATAAAAGGCATATTCTGCACATGTGTGTATTTAAGAACAATATTTTCTACTCCATACACTATTTGTATTTTTGGGATGATGAAACTTTTTCACATAATTTTTTATTACCATGAGCGAAATGTGCAGTTCATGACAAAGCATAAGCCATTGGAGTCTCAACTAAGTATTGCAAAATACAAGTATGAAGAGTGAGCAATTGCAATTCAGCACAAGCAGCATGAGAGTATTCAGATGTGGTGAGAGACTCACAATGTGTATCATATTTCTTACTCTCCATTGTAGTAGGCACCACACAAGCATCATTATTCATATCCTTCATTTTCTCAAGTAGCTCAATATCCTATTCAGACTTCTGCTGACTTTTTTGCAAGATGTTAGGCATAGAAGACGAAACAAACGAGTGCTCTCTATCTAGTTGTGTTGTTTTAGTAATAGATAAAGTATCACACAACTCTTTTTTTATCACATTTCCCTTGTGGCAAAGGCACACCAACAATACATTTCACAATTTTGTGATTGTGGTTGTTCATGTTTATATCTTTAGATGATAAAAATTAATTTTCAGCATTACAAGCAAGCAAATACAGGTGCAAGATTGAGTAGTAAGTTTTAGAGATGAGCAAAATTTGGATTTCAAAATTGAGACCATTCATACATCTATTGATTGTATCTTCTCAGCATTCATCTAAGCCACTAAACATGACACAAACCTTAAAATCATGAAAGTATTCTTTAACAGACGTACTATCCTGCTTCAAGTTGTCTAATTTGACACGAAATGATCAGCATAAAATACAGGAATAAAAGCATCTCTAAAGTGACATTTGAAGTCTTTCCAAGATTTTAGAACTTCATTGTGCCTACAAAGATATTTCCATTCAAGCAAAACACGTTCAGTCAAAACACTTGAGGCAGTATAAATCTTTTTTTTCAGACAAGTCATGTGCATCAAATTCTTTATTTACATTCAGTTTCCAATTAATGTATGCATGAGAATCAAATTTTTCAGCAAAAGATGGTATTGATGAACTGATGACTTGTAAAATATCATCATTTACCTTGTGTTAAAACATTTGTACATTTTAGTGGGGGTGTAAATCACCAGCTCTCTTTTTTTATTGTGCCTGTCATGGTTAGCAAACAGCAAAATAAATTGACAACGAGCTAGATTGTGTCTAACTCGGTTTCTCTAAAGCCTGCTCAACCAAGTTCTTACATATTCTTACCAAACCAGCCGAGGTGATTTGCAACCAACGATGTCAATCAGCGAAGATTGGTGGAGCGATCACCAGGGACATAAACATTGTTTGCTGTAGAAATCTATGCAGCTAGGATAGTTACACATTATAGCAAAGATTAACACAATCAAATCAACAAATACAAAGTTGAATAAGTTTTCAACAACGGTACAGTGCTGGTCCTAAGCTAAACCCTACTAGAGACGCGAGCCTAGACATAAAGGTGGTCACACAAATGATATAAAAGTCTCAGGACAGCAGAACTAAAACTCTCACATCTTCTCTTTTTTTGGGCTTGACTCTTTTTTTTGCTACCTTTTCTTTTCCTTTTTCTTTCCTTTCTTTCCTTTTCTCTTTTTCTCTCCTGCTATTTTTTTGGAAGAAATGAAAACAGAGATAAAAAAGTGCAACTAGCAAATAGCAAAAAGCAGATTTTTTTTTTGATTATGACGTGCTCGGGTGGGATTTGTTTTCATCCGCAATAAAATCTGCTACTCGAATTTGTTTTTACAAAAAAACTCAGATCTGGATTGATAGCTTTCTACTCTTGTAGATACGAGCAAAGAGTGTGACAAAAACTTGAAACTTTAATAGATTAAACGCTAAGACCAGCAACACGACATGATGATGCACCCACGAATTCAACCACGCAAATTACCAAAAAGAATGGTGCACATGCTCAAAGGTTTAGGAAAGTGAGAATGGTTCAAGATTTTTTTGTTTGGCTTTTATGTGGACAACGAGAATATGAATAAAACTTTAAAAAAGAGGGGTAGATCTCACCGAGCAACCTGAAAGCTGATACCACTTGATAGGGGTTGAGTGCCTGATCTTTTGGTGAGATGATAATTATTGATTTAGTGGAGTCGACTTTCACGATCCGACTACAAACGAACAGGTCATGTGCGCCTTAGCAATCACAGAACCAATTTCGAATGGTTATTGATCGTGCCGAACAGTAAGATCAATCTGATCACGAAGATCAATTCCTACGAGCAATCAAAGAACAAGATAGCAGATCTGAAATCACACAAATATGGGGTTCTTAAAAGCTGTCTAACAGGTTGTTGTTGGATACAACTGAAGGTCAAAAAGTTTGCACAAGAGCTAAACTATAATAAAAATAACCAAGTGTTGCTGGTGGCGGCTGGGACCTTTAAATAGGGTCGAGGACGATCAAGGAGTGTTGGGGTCATCGTCAAACCCTAGGATACGCGTCTAGTGGGATCAACTTGATACACGAGTCAATGACCCAAGTTGAGGTGACGCAGCATCTTCTTTATAAAAATGATGATTGATACTGACTCTGATATGGTATAAAAGTAGGGTTGGATCTATTCGAAAGTAGACTTTATAAGCTTTTTAAAATGTACTTAAACACTCAAATTAGATTATATATGAAGTCGTGGCTTCTGTTGCAAGTTTGTAATTTTTTACAGTCCAAATCTACTGTGCGTGAATATTTTGTTTGAAGTCCTCGTTATAAGGTATGATATCTACATTAATACTTCTATTGGGCCTCCGGCCTCCGGTACTTGTCCAAGAGAGCCTGTCTCTCGGGTCAAATTTTGCTTTGGGCCTCTTCTCATCCCTTTTTTTTTTAAAAAAAAAAAACTTCCCTTCCCTTCCCTTCCTTTCCCTTCGTGGTAGTGGTGGATCACTGGCACAATGACTGTACTCACCCATTATTTACGTCATCAGTTCGCCACGGATTCCTTCTCTGTAGTGACTTATGGGACGTAAGTAACTTGGAACAGGCATTTCTAGTGACGTTAGTGTTGCTACAGACCATTGTCAGTCATACAATGGGTTGTCCTGTCACTACATCCAGATCGATGTCCTCATGTCCATCGCCAAAAGAAACAACAAACTACAGATGCAGTGATGTGCATGGAAGACACCAACGGTCATATGAAACAACAACCTAGAGATGCGGCAGGCAAGGGTGGAGCTGCGGCGGGGTGGGAGGAAGAAGTATGGCGTATGCGGTGGTGGAGAATTCCGGAGAAGAGACGATTAGACAAGAGTTTAGGCTCGGGGCGTTTTTTTAAAAGTTGAACCTAGCAGCCTATAACGACAAGTGTTGTGGGATAAGATTTCACCTCTTAACCTCTAACGCGTTGTAGCAAACTGGCAGTGTAATACTCCCTCCGTTACAAAATATTAGCATTTCTAAGTTTAGTTAAAATCAAATATTTTATCACTTTGACTATTAATAATAAAGAATTACTAATGTTTTTTTATATAAAAATTATATTTTTTTATTCATTATAAAATAAGCTTTCATAAAAAATATTTTTTATATTAAAAATTATATAATTTTCTAAATATTATTAATAAAATTTAAATGAATTTGATTTTATCTAAACCTAGAAATGCTTATATTTAGAAATGGATATAGCATATTACTATATTCTTGCAGCACGTTTCCTCACTGCAGTTTAGGCTAGTCAACATAGGTGGATGCAAATGGTCTTTGCCCTGACATATTTTATATACCCAATGGAGGCACTAAACTCGATCAGTGGTGGCGTACTGAACCAGGATGTTGAAATCCAGATCACATTCTATTGGTGCTCGGGAGTTAACAATCCATGTATCATTCCAATTTGTCGTAAGTGAAACGATTTTATTTTGGACCACTAGAAATATTCACTTTGATACATGGGACGAGGCCTATTTCTAATTACCGCCTTTAACTCATCCTATGCGAGTTCTACTCCCTCTGCTTTTTAAGTTATTGTGGTCATTTACTTTTAATTTCATTTAAATATTCATCTTATTTAGAAAATTAGTTTAAGTATATAAAATTATTAGCCGTATTTTAAAATCATCCATGATAAATAAATATATAATATTTATACTTTTTAAAATTAGATAAATTGTTAAAAAGGGACGTGTTAAAAGTCATCTGCGACGGAGGGAGTATGGACATGATGCACAGCGGAAGTAGCATAAAGTATTTAAGGGAGAAATGGAAATTCAGAATTTATACGCACGGAGAGGAGCAGGCATGGGGCTTTAGAAAAAAGGACAATTGCAAAAGAGGTTCTATGTTGGATTCTAACTCTAAAAATGATTTCTTTTTTTTGACTATTTGACTTATTTCATTAAGTGGTGTTAACAGCGTTAGATATTACATGACAAGATATATTTGACCTTGCAAAATTAATTCTATTTTTGTTTTGATTTTGCAAAAGTCATGTTTGAGCACTTTGCACATGAAATCTAAAATTCATATATTTAATAAATTTAGATGATTTGTTAGCTCAACTTAAATATATTTGAATATGCAATAAATTATATAAAATATTTTTTAATGCAAACTCGAGAGGAAGTAAGGATAAGGAAAAGGCAATTCTGACTTTTTTTTATTTCTTCTTATTTTTCTTTATTCTTATTAAAAAGAGAACTTAACAGAAGCTTCAAATTTGAAAAATATGACTGATTTTGCAAAGTTTAAAAAAGAAAATCATTTTCAGAATTAATATATAAAACATGACTTGTTTTGTAATTACCTAAAAAGTCGGTTACTCATGAAGCATGTAACGACAAGGATGAGGATGTCGATTCGGAAGACCTGGGCGACGGGGCGACGTCGCCTGGCCTTGACCTCAGTGGCCTGGCCGCCGCAACTTGGCATCGGTCATCGGTGGGTGCAGGGAACCTGAAGCATGGATGCGTATGGCCGCCACTCACCCGTCATCGCCATCAACCAGTTTTCCCCGTCCCCATCGTCAAATCCAACCCAACCCAAAACCGCCCGTCCCCATCGTCAAATCCAACCCAACCCAAAACCGGGGCAAAAGAAACGGCAATCGATCGACTACAGCCCGGACCATCGGACACGCACAGCTGGACCTGCCAAACTGCCATCAATGGCGCCGTGCCCACACAGTCAAAGAAGCGTTGCTTGGTGCACGCAGCGGAAGACAAACATTTTATCGCAACCCACACGAATTTAAATTCTTCGGACGATGACACGCCGAAATACCTGTATTGCTGTCGTGTGAGAACGACATGCAAGAAGAGCAATATATTTACAACGCAACCAGCCAATAGTTTGAAAATCACTGACAGAGTCACATAATAAGAATATGCTCTAGACGATGTGTACTATTCCCACATATATTACTTTTTGTTGTTTTCTCTGTTTTAGACATATGAAGCATACATTTAAAAATCCAACGAACAATACATTTTCATCAGGGTTGACTATATTAAAATTTATAACGCTAGGAAAATAAGTATTATTTTATAATTATGTGCAAAAATGAATACATATTGGTTTTTTATAAATGTTACCGGTGTTGCTGGGTGTGAGGATTCTCTGACGCTCTACCCTCTGACGCCGGCCGGACATGTCTGTGGATGATGTCAGAGTAGAGCAGCGTAGTATTGGTCTCCTCTTGAAGATGGTAATAGTTGAAGGAGAAAAGAAGAAGAGGGTAATGTAAAAGATTTGGGGGCAATTACAAAACAGGTTCTGTTTTGGATTTTAATTTTAAAAATGGTTTTTTTTAGACTTTACAAAATTGATCTTGTTTTTTAAATTTAAAGCACAATATTAGTTTATTATGTTAAGTGGTGTTAACGGCGTTAAATATTACATTGTAAGATATATATGGTCTTGCAAAATTGATCCTATTTTGTTTTGATTTTGCAAAATTGACCGTATTTCGAATAGTTTGCATATGAAATCTAAAATTGACCGTGTTTAGATGATTTGTTAGCCCAACTTAAATATTTTTGAATATGCAATAAACTATATAAAATATTTTTGAATGTAGACTTGAGAGTAAGGATAAAGGAGAGTAATTCTGCTTTTTCCTTATTTTTCTTATTTTTCTTTATTCTGAAAATTACTCACCACTAATGGTATTAAAAAGAGGACATAACGGAAGCTTCAAATTTGAAAAACTTTTACCTTCTGAGAGGTAAAAGTTTATTTAATAATTATTAATTGCTGAATAATTCAATTTAAAAAGTTATAAATGAATTTTGACAAGTGACGTAATCAGAGCATGTTTCTTTATGTAAATCAACAGTTGATCAAATTCATGTTTTACCTCTTAAAAGATAAAATAACATCACTTGATGACTTTAATATATTATTATATTCTGGCAGCATGTCTCCACCTTGCATTTAGGCCAGTCAACATAGCTCGATGCAAATGGTCTTTGCCTTGACATATTTTCTAGACCTAGTGGAGGCACTAAACTCGAATAGTGGTGGCGTACTGAACCAGGATGTTGAAATCCAGATCAGCTTCGATTGGTGCCTGGTAGTTAACAATCCACGCATGTATCATCCAATTTGTCGTCAGTGAAACGATTCTATTTTCGACCATTAGAAACGTTTAACTTGGATATCCATGCGATGAAGGCCCTTTCTTATTACCGCCTTTAACTCGTGGTATGTGAGTTTTTACAGCCTCTGTTTTTTTTTTACTCCATCGATTCTAAAATATAAGTATTTTTAAATTTTTATTACTTTGAACTAAATAGGAGTACTTATAAAGTTACATAATTTCTAATATAAAAATAGTATATTTTATGAAAGTTTATTTTATGATGAATCTAAAAAATATAATTTTTATATGATAAAATATTATTAATTCTGCAGCATTAATCATCTCTATTTACTTTTTACGCCATTTTGAACATTCATCTTATTTAAAAAATTAGTTCGAATGGATATTATTAAACTAGTTTTAAATACCTTTAATGATAAAAATGTGTAATTAAATATATAATATTTATACTATTTTTGAAAATAAAATAAATAGTTAAAGATGACATGTTAAAAGCCATATGCAACAAGCCAACAATAATTTAAAACGAGGAATGGCGCATGATGCACAATGGAAGTACTCCTATTTAGTGAACTATTTAAGTACCTATAGAAAAAAAATGGAAATATACTATTTCTATGTAAAGGCAACCCACTAAAGAGCCTAATCTCAATTCACAGCAAGCAACGTCGCCTTTTTTATTTGAACCGTTGAATCTTCGACATGGCTTTAGAAAAAGAACGAGGAGTTGAGGAGGGAGGGAGTACTCTTTCCAATACCATAATTGTTGATGTTTTGGAGAAAATTTGGATCAAACATTAAAAATATAAATTACAAATAACTTTAAAATTATTAGTTTAAAAATATAAAAATTATATGAATGGATTTGTCTAAAAAAGTTTTTTCATAAAAATATACATATGTCATTTTTAAATAAAAACTTATAGAAAATATAAATTACAGTCGCATCTTAAAGACCATATTATTTTCTAGTAAAACATAATAAAATATACTCTCTCTATTTTTAAATTGATGTTGCCGTTGACTTTAAACTCGTCTTATTTAAAAAATTGTTCAAATGTATAAAATTTAAAGTTGTGATTCAAATAAATTTAATGATAAATTAAATTATAATAAAATATGTAATATTTAAAAAAATTAAATAAAACAACTAGTTAAAGTTGATGTTTAAAAGTAATGATGATATTAATTTAAGAACCAATGTAGTAGAACCATCGCCGGGCCTTGACCTCAGTGGCCTGGCCGCCGTTCGGAGCAGGGAACCTGAAGCATGGATGCGGAGCGTGATACACAGCACAGCAGAAGGGAAGGGGGGGGGTGGGGGCGTGGGGAATCTTTTGGTACCGGTTAGCATCAAGGCTGGTGGTTGGCGTTGGCTGGTTCACGTAAGGAGCCATCGCTGAGCTGCGCAGCTGTGCTTTTTTCAATAGTTGAGCCTTGCCTCTTCACATTTTGTCATAGACAAGAGTGGTCAGAGACTAAGATGGCCTTCACTGAGCTCAGCCCTGTATGGCAGCCACCCGCCCAGCCGTCGCCGCCATCAATCAGTTTTCCACGTCTCCATGGTCAAATCCAACCCAACCAAAAAGTGGGGCAAAAGAAACAGCGATCGATCGAGTTCGACCCGGACCATCGGACACGCGACTTGCCAAACTGCCATCAATGGCGCCGTGCCCACACGGTCAAAGGAGCGTTGCCTGGTGTACGCAGCGGAGGAAAACTTTTTATTCGCAACCCATACAAATTTAAATTCTCCGGACGATGGCAGTACATCGAAGTATATGTTCTTTCTTCGTTTTCTAAATTATTATCACAGTTAACTTCTATCATCAATTTTGAATATTTATTTTATTCAAAAAAATTTATTTTAAATATGTAAAGTTTTAAATATTGAGTTAAATAACTTTAATACTAAAGTAAATTATAAAAATTTATCAAACTTTTTTTAATAAAATTAATAATAAAATTTGATAGTAAAAATCAACAACGATAATAGTTTAAAAATGGAGAGTATATATTATTGTCTCGTGAGAATGACATGCCACGAGAGCAATATATTCACAGCGAAACCTACTGTCGTGATGAAGGAAAACGGATCCAGCGTGTAGTTTGAATATCACTGACAGAATAAGAATATGCTTTAGATGATGTGTATTATTCTCACGTATGTTATCTTTTGTTTTCTCTGTTTTAGACATACGAAGCATACAGTTAAAAATCCAACAAACAATACATTTTCATCAAGATTCAGTATATGAAAAGTTATAGCGCTAGGAAATAAGTATTATTTTATAATTACATGCAAAAATGAATACTCCCTCTCTTCTTAAATTGTCGTTCTTAACTTCTATCATTAATTTTGATCATTCGTTTTATTCATTTTTTTATTAATTTCATATATTTTGTTATAATTTGATTTATCATTAAAGTTATTGAACCATCACTTAAAATTTTACATATTTGAACTAATTTTTTGAATGAAACAAGTAGTCAAAATTGATGTTAAAAATCAATGATGATATTAATTTAAAAATAGAGAGAGTACATATTTTTTTACTAGTCCAACACCTCGTACTTCGCTACGTTTGGAAGATAAATTGACGATCCACAACTTGTCTATCCTGTACCTCCAAGATACGTCATGCATGCCTATCTCCATCAATCACAGCTGCTTTGCCAATTAAACTACTCCATTAATCTTCAATTAATTTATAAGGAGAGAGGAGTACAAAACAAAAGCAACATACTCCTATACAATTTCCATACTTCAAAAAATGTTTCCTACGTTGACCACAAGAGGGTCGTAGATATACTTCATGGAACCCATCTACCATATATCCCCTTTACCTGCAGACCTTGGACCTCTTTGCTTTTCAAATTGCTGTTTTGCAATTGAATCACTCAGTTAGTACTGTAATACATACAGTTTTAAAACTGTTACCTTATCAACATGTTTCCCTCTTGCAGCAATGCAATGCACAAAAAAGGTGTTTTGATTTGACTGCTAACAAAATATAACCAGAGCTAAAAAAAAATACAGAGAATGCAAAGGATGGTGTTTCCAAGGAAAAAAGCAACCTAACTATAGGTAGTATAACTTGAACGAACCATTGTTGTTTGGAAGCTGTTGGAGAGCTTCATGAACCACTCCCGTACAGATTTTCCTTCTGCATCATGGCTTACAGCATCATAGGAAGTTCAAGAAATATTGAGATGATAATAGGAGCAAATTCATAGAGCATGGCTTGATTATGCAAATA
>BCLH01001451.1:71454-84294 GCA_001602315.1 Zoysia pacifica | reverse complement strand
CAAGTAAAATGGGATGACAAGTAATTAGAGACGGAGTGAGTAATTGTTTTTAAAAATGGCACCTCGACTTTTTATAAAAATGGTGAATAGTGCCTCAACTTTCACATACAAATGTGCTTTTTAGTATCTTTTTAGAATGTGTATTTAACTTGCCATATTAAAATGTGATACAAGCTGAACGTTGTATGTTTTATCCTACTTATAATATTCAGGGCCAAGCAAAAGTATCCTATTTTACTTAGAACATGAGAGCTATGTATCTTAATAGTGAACATTATTTCTCACAAGTTGGGATATGTTTTTTTTTTTTGAAACTCAGTTGGGGTATGTTTTTGGTTGAATGTAGATAGCGATGGGACCAGGTGATCCTATGATCTTATCTCTTAAATTCATCCATCAAAGTAAACACCACAATAACATGTATTTGGGTTACAGTGCTGATACATTTTTTTTTATCATTGTCTATGCTAGACAATGACAAAAATAAATTAGTTGTAAAGATATTTTTTCTTAAACTAACTTTTAATAAAGGTCGAGTTAGTTTGCAAAAATATGGTAGGCTGACCCTTTTTACCGCCCCTGAGTTGGTAACCATGCAACATGCAACTGAGATTGAGACATACTCCCTCCATTCTTTAAACATCAACTTTGACCTATTCTTTTTATTCAAAAAATAAACTCAAATATATAAAATTATAACGTGTAATTTAAATAACTGTAATAATAAAATAAATTATAATAAAATATATAATATTTATCAAACTTTTTTTAATAAAATAAATAATTAAAATTGATGTTAGAAGTCAACGGCGACAACAAACTAAAAACCGAGGGAGTATGATTCGTTTTCCCTATTATCATAACTAGCAAACTAATATTACTCTTTGTTGATGAGAAAATATTTTGAATTGAATGTCTTCTGGGAATACAATTGTTTCGTTATAAAGTAAAAATTTTCTGTTCAAATAATTTTAACAACAAAAATTATGTGGGGCTGCGAATAGTTGTACATTCGTTTTTTAAATTTTCTGAACGCAAATCGCTTCGAAACTCATTTCGTTTGGCTAAAATTTTCATGGAGAGTAGAAAAAACAAAGGCCGTTCGCCAAAAAAATCCACGGGCTCCAATCGCAGGCTAGGAGTAACCGTGAACGGCGAAAACTCAGCCCCCTTCCCCCCGTTTCGCTTTCCCTGCTCCCCTCTCTTCCCCTCCGCGGCCAAGCCAAAGCCATGCCTTCTACTAGTACCTGTACTCCCCCCACCACGTCACAACACGGCCTCCATCCCCACCCCACCGCCTCCAACCTCGGCCTCCTCGCGACCGCCTCTATCCGCTCCGCTCCGCGAACCCTAACCCTAATCTCGTCGCCGCCCAAGTCGCGGGACCGACCCGGCCGCCGTCTTCGCCGCGCCTTCGGACTCCTCTTTGCTCCCCGCGTTCCTCGGCTCCCCAGTCCCCTCCTCTCGCGGCGTCAGAGGCGCTAGGGTTTTCGCCATGGACCCGCGCCGCGCACCCCCGCGAGGCGGGGGCGCCAACGGCGGCGGGCTCTCATACTCCACGCTATTCAACCTCGAGGTAGTGCTTGCTTGCTTTGTGCCTCCCTCTCTCCCCCTCCCTAACATGTGTTTATATCTATGGTAGCGGTGTTGGACTGGATGCGACTTTGTGCGGGTAATTTGCTGACTATAGAACTCGTGACCGCAGGGTTTTGGGTAATTCCTTTCTGGGATACGATTCGTCCCCTGTTTGCAGGTGTAATTTAGTAGTGATTGTCTTGGAGAATCCCCCTTCGACTATTAAATGATTAATGCAGATTGCTTGGTGAATGGTAATGCTGCTGCAATCAAATTTTATTCTGATTTACCCACTTTATTGTTTTGCTGAATGCTGATTTGCAGCGATATAAGCAGCTCCAGTAAGTTAGTTGGTCATGTACTGGTCTATTTCTAGTTTAGCAGTCACTGTTTTCATTATTTCATGCATGAGGCGGAATATTTTTGAGCACGATTTTGCTTAATATATTTCTTTCTACAGATACTGCTGTGAACGAATGTTTGTGACATATTAACCAGTGTTACTGTTTAGCTGATTTGGAGTAGTATAACCACTCGCCAATTCTCTTGGCTCAATTAAGTTAGTTGGTCATGTAGTGGTCTTTTTCTAGTTTTGGTGTGCTTGCTTGTACCACTTGTTGCTGGGTTTAAGTATTTGGAGTTGATTGACCTGTGTTTCTGCCAATTGTCTTTTGAACTTATAGTGATTGTTTCTGCTGGTGCGGTGGTCACTGTTTTTGTCATTTCATGCATAGGTAGTACTATACTTGGGCACGGTCTTTGCCTAAGTTTCTCAGAATTTATGGTCTGTGTTATAGATACAGTTCTTTGTTGCTGGGATACATGTACGTCCTTGCCCTACACTTGTTATTGTAGCCTGCTTAGGTTGCAGCATGCCAATGTGCTGATAGAACTATCTTAGCATTCTTCAACTTCATATGACTAGCGTTCATCTTCCTCATTATGTGCAGTAAAAATTTTCATTAACGGGTTTGTCTTCTGCCAGTTTGTTATATTATTTTCGTATAGTTCATCATGCCAAATTTTTTGAGTGTGGTTTAAACCATTCTGCTTTCTGATCTTGTGATTTATTTCTACATGGAGACTTGAATAATCATGTCACTGGTGCTTTGTTTGATTCATATTTATTACTCCTTTGATATTATTGTCAGTTATCTATAATTTGTTTATATGGATGTAGTTTCTATAGACCTTGTTTTATCTTGGCAAAGTATGTTACACTGTCTACCTCGTTTTTTTTTGAGCTTCACGATGCAGATATGTCTTATCTACTTTAAGTGTGTTTGTATGTCTGTGTGTTTTGGTTTGGCTTGCTTAGCTTATTGATATACCATTCTGATTATCAGTTTTACTGAAAATGTTGTTGCAGCCTTTGCTGAACTTTAGGGTTCCTGCACCTGGAGATCTTGCTCGATATGGGAACAGCAACTCAGATTGTAGTGCAAGCAGTGAAGGTTAGCCTCCTTTTGTCTTTTTCTTGTTGGACTGTTCTTCTCACTCCTCTTGCTTTAGTGTTTCTTTTGAACCATAGCTTGTTGTCGAAATGCATCTTGTAACTTTATTATGTGTTACCTTTTCTATATGCTCCTTTTTCATTTACTTTTTTTTAGGTGAAGGACCCTTGTTGGATCAGTACAATGGTATTAATGATGCTTCCCAAGGGCACCATCGGAAGCGAAAAAGGCATATAGATGGTGCCAGTGATGATGATGAGGCTGATACCTACAGTAACCAGATAACCGAGGAGCATTATCGTACAATGTTGAGTGAACATGTGCAGAAGTACAGGAGGTCAAAGTTTAAGGAGAGTGTTTTTGGTTCTGATCCTTCTCGTTCATCAATCCCCCTTGCAAAACACAAAAATGGTGGCAAAAGCACTGCAAAGCACGCCAGTGATTTCATGGGTGGCACACCGATGGATGAAGTAGAAACCTCTCATGCATATAATGGGACTGAATACATCCGCACCTATGGTGGTTTCAATAAGGGTGTATCATCTCTTGATTCAACCTATTTAGATATGGGGAATAATATACGCTACTTAGTTCCGGCAGGCTATGATAAGTTAGCGCCATCCCTTAATCTGCCTGTTTCTTCTGATATACATGTTGAAGAACACTTCTTGAAGGGCATGCTGGACCTTCGCACTCTAGCAGCAATGCTAGGTAGTGATCAGAAGTTTGAGGCAACCAATCGTGGTGGATTAGCTGAACCTTGGCCACAATATGAATCACTCCAGGAAAGGGTAAAGATACACAAATTTTCTCTTCAAGTTACCGAGGATCCATTTGCAATTCCAGAAGGAGCAGCTGGGAAGATAAGAAGGTTTATTATGTCAGAAGCTGGCAGTTTGCAGGTTCATTATGTTAAAGTCTTGGAAAAAGGAGATACATATGAGGTTGGTCACAGCTGATAATCCTGATATAACTTCAATTACATTTTTATATGGTCGTGATGTTTAGCAATCGTGTGATACTGTGAATGCAGATTATCGAGCGTAGCTTACCAAAGAAGCAAATTATAAAGAAGGAACCTTCTTTAATTGGTAAAGAGGAGTCAGAGAAGACTAACAAACTATGGCAGTCTCTGGCTACTAAAAGTATCCCAAGGCATCACAGGAATTTCTATACTTTGCTGAAGAAACGTCAAATAGATGCAAAACGCTTCTCTGATAGTTGTCAACGAGAGGTAAAACTATATAAATTTTTACCTTGCATCGTACATTTTTCCTTTTTTTTCTAGTTTTTGATCATGCTGAACTGGCAACTACATTGCAGCTTTAATGAATTTATATCTGAAATATCCAGGTAAAGTTTAAAGTAAGCAGGTCATTGAAACTGATGAAGTATGCCGCAGTACGTACCAGGAAGCTGGCTAGGGATATGCTGATATTTTGGAAACGAATAGACAAAGAGCAGGTTTTTCTTTTATATCCCTAAAACTTTCTAGACATCATTTTTGCTGACTGATTGTGAATTGTAGTTGTTTGATCTTTTATACCGTGACTTATGCTCAGTCTCTTCTGACCATTTTTACCATAATTATATTGTATGTTAGTTTGTTTCTCTTTTCTTTGACCTGAGTTGCTTTTATTTCTCTATTTTCCCCCTTTTTGGTTCTTGTGGTTTGCCCACCCGAACTTGCTTGTGACTAAAAGCTTCGTTATTGTCTGTTAATGTGTTAATGTTGCAAATATTCGAGCTGGTTGTTTTATGTTATATATTTCTCATTCATTTGTTCAATTTAGCATGTGGTTACTTTTCCTTTTGTTATTGAAAACAGATACATTAGATTACTGGACTCATTTTTTTCTGTTTATTTCAGTATGAAATGAGGAAAAAAGAAGAAAAGGAAGCCGCTGAGGCTTTAAAGCGTGAAGAGGAGCTACGTGAAGCAAAAAGGCAGCAGCAGAGGTTAAACTTTCTGCTATCTCAAACTGAGCTTTATAGTCACTTTATGCAGAACAAGACTGGTGAATCAGCAGCACCTGCTGAGGGATCTGTATCTGGGGAAGACGAGGAAGAAGACCCTGAGGAAGCTGAAATAAAGAGAGAGGCCTTGAGAGCTGCTCAGCATGCTGTGACTCAGCAAAAGAAGATAACTAATGCATTTGATAGTGAAGTTGTGAGGCTTCGTCAGACTTCTGAGTCTGGTATTCCTATTGATGATTCGTCTATTATGGACCCTGGCAAGATTGACCTATTACACCCGTAAGTCTGCTTGAATTTTGGTTTTAAAAATTGAAATGAATGAATGAGTTTGCCAGTATTAATGCTATTTGTTTTACTGTTAGCTCGACAATGCCTGAGACATCATCTGTCCGGACACCAGAGTTGTTTAAAGGCGTGTTAAAAGAATATCAGTTAAAGGGCTTGCAGTGGCTAGTTAATTGTTATGAACAGGTAGATTGTTAATTGCTGATATACTTCGATTATTTTGAATGTTTCCATTATTATTTTTGCTTCAAAGTTTGCTATTCTTGCAGGGATTAAATGGCATTCTTGCTGATGAGATGGGTCTTGGAAAAACTGTTCAGGCTATGGCATTCTTGTCCCATTTGGCTGAGGTTGGTGAATTTCCATTGTAATTTAAAGGTTACATTTCCTTTAAGTCAATTCAGAGGTCAATTATCTTTTGGTCCGTTCATGCATCGGACATTTGTAATTTGATCTCTGTTTTTTTACTCATTTGTTCTTTATTCGTTTCTCCACATGCCATTTCTATAAGATTTTGTACTCTGTTTAATCTATGAGATATTCATTGTATATTTTGCAGGACAAAAACATATGGGGCCCATTTCTAGTGGTGGCTCCAGCATCTGTTGTGAATAATTGGGCTGAGGAGTTGATTAGATTCTGCCCTGACTTAAAGATTCTTCCGTACTGGGGCCCAGAGAGGATAATTCTTCGAAAGAACATAAACCCAAAGCGTCTTTATCGAAGGTAAATTGCTGCTTGAGGTGTTAATTTATTCACACGGGGCTTCTATTCTTTAATAGGTTAGTAAAGCTATCATGTGACCTTTTCTCTTTTTCTGCACAGAGATGCTAGCTTCCACATTCTTATTACAAACTATCAGATACTTGTGAATGAAGAGAAGCTTTTGAGACGTGTGAAGTGGCAATATATGGTGCTAGATGAGGCCCAAGCTATAAAAAGTTCAAGCAGGTGATTACTTGTATATGTTGCATTCTTTGGTTCTTTGGAGGTCCAAAATTTTATAATGGAAAGCTGTGTTTGTTTGTTTGTTCTGAAAATCTCCTATGTATCTACTGTTTGTGAAGATGTTGTTTCATAATTATCTTCTTTTCTGAGCTGCAGCCAGCGCTGGAAGACATTGCTGAGCTTCAACTGTAGAAACCGTTTGCTTCTTACTGGGACACCAATTCAGAACAATATGGCTGAGTTATGGGCGCTTCTTCATTTCATCATGCCCACTCTGTTTGATAGCCATGAGCAGTTTAATGAGTGGTTCTCAAAAGGGTATTGTTCGCTTCTTAGATCTATTCTATGTTTTTTACTATTCCTTTAGTTGTTCACATTTCTATGGCCTTCCAGTATCGAGGGCCATGCTGAACATGGAGGAGCTTTGAATGAACATCAGCTTAGTCGGCTGGTATGACATCGCTATACGTTTTATCATGTTTTATTAAATGTTTGGAAGCTTGGTATAAGTTCTAACGTTTGTAAGTTATAATAACATGGCCTACGTTACTGCAGCATGCTATATTGAAGCCCTTTATGCTCCGCCGGGTTAAGATCGATGTCATTGCCGAAATGACCAAAAAGAAGGAAGAAATTGTTCCCTGCAAACTGAGTTCTCGCCAACAGGTCTTCTATCAAGCCATAAAGAATAAGATATCTCTTAACGAGTTGCTTGATGGCAGTCGGGGCAATCTGAATGATAAGAAGTTACTTAGCCTGATGAATATTGTTATGCAACTAAGGAAGGTATTAAAATTGTTTAAAATGTTCCTTGGTTTTAATCAAATGTGTACACATGGGCCCAGCAATCCCCATAATTAAATTCTGTTTTTATCAGTTGTCATGCACATTTTATAAATTAGCTAAATTTGGCTGTTCTCTATATCTTTATAATTGGATGTTCGTTTTCCATACCACTTCTAGGTTTGCAATCATCCGGAGCTTTTCGAGCGCAATGAGGGAAGTTCCTACTTTTACTTTGCTGATATCCCAAACGCTCTTCTTTCTCCCCCATTCGGGGAACTACAAGATGTACACTATGCTGGCAAGAGAAATCCTATAAAATTTGAGGTACACTTTCTGTTTACCTAGCAATCTTTTTTAGTCCAGGGTGTGGCTTGCAACCTCTATATGTTTTTCTAATAGCAGAACCAATATATTAATGCCTTTCTATGCTAACCTCCACAGATTCCGAAGTTAGTTTATGAAGGAATCGTCTGTAACAGGGAAATTCCTGGAAATGGTTATGGATTTCAGAGTGGATATTTGAATGGGCTATTTAATATATTTCTTCCTACTGACATCCATTATTCAGCTCTTCCAGAAGCTAATTCATCAAACAAGTCTGTTGTATCTTCTGGTGCATTTGGTTTTACACGTTTAATAAATCTGTCCCCAGTTGAAGCTTCCTTCTTGGCCACTTGTTCAGTGTTGGAGAGACTAGTATTCTCTGCATTGCAATGGAATAAGAGCGACCGTGATGAAATTGTGGATTCATTCTTTTATTCAGAAGGTCCTGATCATCAATTCAGCCCGAATGAGATCACAAGAGTTCGTGCTGTTACTCGATTGTTGCTTTCACCAACAAAGGTCAAGCACAGTTTGCTTAGAAAGAGGATTGGAACTGGCCCAAGTGATAGCCCATATGAAGCACTATCGCTTTCTCATCATGACAGACTCGCCTCAAACATAAGGCTTCTTCGTTCAGCATATGCGTTTATTCCATCTGCTAGAGCACCACCAGTAAGTTCATTTTGTTTTTTTTTTTCAGTTTCTATCTTCTATTTTACTGTCACAGTTCATTGATGAATTCATCAGTGTCTATGCAGTCATCCTTGAGTATATCTAACTAAAGTTAAAAATTTGGCACCTACATGTAGATTAGAAGTCCTTTTTGAATCCATAAGTGTTATCAACTTATAATAGTATTCATTGACATCCCGTTGCTCTACTCCAGATAAACGTGTGCTGTGCCGATCGAAATTTTGCCTACAAATACATTGATGAAATGCATGATCCATGGGCCAAGAAACTGTTCCTGGGATTTGCTCGTACTTCTGAATTCAATGGTCCTAGGCAACCAGTTGGTCTTCATCCTCTGATACAGGAGATGCATATTGACTTGCCCATCCCTGAGCCAATGCTGCAGCTACCCTACAGGATATTTGGTTCCTCTCCACCTATGAGCAATTTTGATCCAGCTAAAATGCTCACTGTAAGTGTCATTGCTTTCTGTTGTCATTATTGTTATGCTTTTGCTGTTTTTTTTTTATCTATTACCTGCACAGATTCCTCACTCGCCTTATAAATGAAAGTGCACTGTGGAGAACTCCCCCCACAGTTGTGTAAAAAATATCCAGCACCTGTTTATGGTCTGGACTAAATACTAGAGAAGACTGTCTTATACAGGTCCAGGGTTATCATTTAAATATTTTGGATCTTTAGTTCCCTTTAAACTGCTCTATATCTTTTTATTACTTGATCAAATGACAAATTCAGAGTTAAGTCTTCAATAAAAAAAAGACTTAAACTTAGTTTCATCAAATGACAAATTCAGAGTGAAGTCTTCCGTACAAAGACTTAAACTTAGTTTCGTCATTCAAATGGCACCTTGTTACTAACATGGAAATTTTAATAGGATTCTGGGAAACTCCACACCTTAGATATGCTACTTCGGCGCCTTCGAGCTGAAGGTCATCGTGTGCTTCTTTTTGCTCAGATGACTAAAATGTTGGACATTCTTGAGGTATCAATTGTTAGTTTATACATATCCAGTTGAGAAAAATGATGTTATTGATGTACTTGTTATTTATTTTTGTCTAGTTGAGTTTGGCGTGAATTAGTCTGATTTTTTTCCCATTGATGAGCTTTATGTGTTATTTTTTCCAGGACTACATGAATTTCAGAAAATTCAAGTACTTCAGACTTGATGGGTCTTCTGCAATCTCAGATCGACGTGATATGGTCCGAGATTTTCAGAATAGGTAGGCATGTTGCAAGCAGTAAAATATGACAATGTAACAATACTGATACAACAGTATTGAAACATGGATGTAACTGATAATTTCTATAATTTATGTAGGAACGACATCTTTGTTTTCTTGCTAAGCACAAGAGCAGGGGGCCTTGGTATTAATTTGACTGCTGCCGACACTGTTATTTTTTATGAAATTGATTGGAATCCAACACAAGACCAGCAAGCAATGGATAGAACACACCGGCTTGGTCAAACAAAGGAGGTATTTGAAATTTCAGTTTATTCTTACATTGTCAGTTGGAAATTCATTCATAAACATTGGTTTCTGATCCGCTGTACTATGTTGGACATGTGCCATAATGGCATTAGCCCGCACCAGCTCATGAAGCAATGTTTCTAGACTTAACTTTCAATCATATTGTTGCTTACAATATCATTCCAATGAGTTCATTTTTTTCTTGTTACACTCGTCACAATCAAATATATGATGTTTTGGTTCTTTTGGATGAAGATCTCTGAAATATAACTTCCACTGCTAATTCCTATATATTAGATGCATGTACCTGAGATGCTAATTTGGTCTTTGTAAGGGGTATTTTAGCATATAGAGCACCTTGTATATCAACTCTTTTGGTCATATGGATTAGATAAGTTGCTCTTTTGTAACACTACTGTATTATGTAGATCAACTGATATGTGTAACTATGTGTACCCCACCAGTTTTTCTTTCTTTTTTGAGGACCAGATAGCTCAGATCCTTTGTTTTCTGCCATTACAGGTCACCGTGTATAGACTCATATGCAAAGACACTATCGAGGAAAAAATACTGCAAAGAGCTAGGCAGAAAAATGCAGTGCAAGAGTTAGTCATGAAGGGAAAACATATCCAGGATGATCATCTGATGAGACAAGAGGATGTTGTTTCTTTGCTTATTGACGACGCACAGATTGCTCATAAGTTGAAAGAAATATCGATGCAGGTATTTTTTTTATAGACAGTAGTCAGCGAAATCCTTGAATTACTTAGTTTTTTAACCAATAATTTGCTCACCTCTAATTTACTATGTTTTGAATTAATTTGCGTCTCCATTACTAAGCCTGCAAATTTATTCTCTTTAGTCTTTACAAATAACTACATTAAAAATTACAGAAATTTATCTTTAGTCTTTACTGATAACTTGAAAAGCTATCTGGAAAACAAATCCTTCCTGGGAAATGAACCCTGTTGCAGTTTTTTCTTTTTTAATCGGATCTGAAATTCTGCAATTTTAATTGAGCTAGACCAACGAAAATTCTGGTCAGTTATTGCTGGCTTAGTTTGATGTTTTTTGTTTGGAAACTACTCCCTCTGTTCACTTTTATTTTTCATTCTAGCATTCAAAATTTGTTCCTAAGTGCGTACTTATCATCATCATTTCCCAGTACACTTTTATCTTTTCCCAACACACCTCTCTCTTCCCAACATACCTTTCTCACTTCCCAATACAACTTTTTCTCTTCCCAATACTTTTCCTTAATTCCTGCGCCCATAGTTAGAATGACAGTTAAAAGAGAACAAAGGGAGTATATTTAATCTGAGCATTAATAAACTGATACATAATGCCTGTAGAATCCAAACTCTTTTGTAGGTTTCTTGAAATTAGACTTGTAAACCTGTTTTTCTATTACTTAGATGCATCTTTTGTGTTGTTTCCTTTTTTTATGATATATTATAGTCCACCTGTAGTACTGAGAATAGTATTATTTATATTAAATGGTAAAACAATTGAACTAATATTATTTTTTCATCCTCTTTTTCTATTTTATAGGCAAAGGATCGGCTAAAGAAAAGGCGAGCTAAGGCCATCAAGGTTGACAAAGAAGGAGATTTGATGCTTGAAGATTTGGATGACATGAATGCTGAAGGTGGAGAGCAAACTAACGCAGCCAACAAAAAGGTAGTGGTGAAAAATATATTTGAGCTAAATTGATTTGCTTGTTCATTTGACAGGTGTACATCATAATTGCATGTCATGTTATTCATTGTATGTACAATAAGTTAATAACACAAAAAAATGTTTTTGTATCCCCCAATTTATTTTGGTTTTATTTGACAACATATTTATACTATATTTTCTATTGGATTAAGGCAGGTAATATGTGTGCATAAAAATACATCGGATGCTAAATTTCATTTTGGGCACTTCGATTCATCTAACCTTTTAACATGATATCATTGAACCATTCTCATTTCTTCAGAAAAAGAGCTCACACAAGAAAGCTGGGAAGTCTCATGAGAATGACAATCCGGACAAGAATGCAGAGGCTCCTATGGAAGGTGACAATCCTGAGGGTGGTCCTACAGAAAATGATCAGAATGTGGAATCGAGACCTAAGAGATCAAAAAGGTTGATGAAGAGTACGGGGGATAATGAGCCAGCTGCTGCCACTGATCATGTGAAACTTGCAGATGAAGAAGAAAGCCACACAGCCCATGATCATGATGATACAGAAGGGCAGAACTAGACTCCGGATTAATCCACCGACTAAAAAAAAAAGGATGACAAACCTAGGATGCTAAATAGCTAGACTAGTATAATCTATGATGCCGAGGGCGAGCATCAGATATGGGTGAAGATCAGAAGTCTTTCACAAGTTGAAGGTGCGCTCTGGTCCAAGAGTATTTAATAACCACAGATCTTTCCATTTCGAAGCCTGGGACATCTGTGATTACCGTGGGTACCTCGTTATGATGGAAGGTTTCAATAAGCTGACGGCAGTCGACCTCATTATGTTTTGGTTGGATGCTTCGTGCTTTGTGTACATAAGCATGAAGAAATGATCCATGGTCAGCATATATAAATATTTTTTTTTTGTAAAGGTGTAGTTATCGTATCATCATAATTTTGTATCGACAACTAAAGATAGAACATGGCAGGAAGAGACTTTCTAACGTGTCTGACAAGTTCGTGTAGGCATACCTGTGCTGATGCAACATTTTGTTCCTGTAGTTCTTAGTCGATGTATGTTCAACTTCGTATAAGCTCCAGGTATCAGTGCTTGTCTTACCAGATGTGCGTATCCTGCACAGGAAATGAGATGATGTCTGTACTGCTTGAACTTAGATACACTAAATGTCAAAAAGGTTCCACAGTAGGAAGTGTTCATGACGAAAAAAAAGCAACTTTATTCTAGTATATGAGGTCAAATGTGTTATTACTCTTTACTCACTCGACGTTAAGGCAGCCTATCCTAACGTAACCTAAATGTCAAAAACGTTCGACCGTAGGAAATATTCATGACAAAAAATAATAAAAAAAATATAAGGACAACCGATCCTAAGGTCGATAAATAAGAAGAAATAGGAAGTAGTACAATGAAAGTTGCTCTTCTATACTGGAGTACCTCCATCCTTAAAAGAGTTTTGAGGTTTAGGCATCTGAATTATGGTCCCGTTTGGTGAAGATTCACCATTGGGAGTGCCCTTATGTGTTACTTTTATTACTGATTATCACCGCTTATGTTATAATTTTTACAAAATACTTAAAACACATAATTATTTTTACATTTACTAGCATTTATAAGCTACAAATAATATTTTTACATA